>JAVXUP010000090.1:600000-845331 GCA_033070095.1 Escallonia herrerae
ATTCATTAAAATGCATTGAATTTGGAGTAGCGTAAATTTATTGCCGTGAGTTTTGTACTAGCGCAGTCATCATTCATAAAGTTTTGGAACAGTTAGAGAGCAAGTGGTTACCTGATCAGTTTAAGTTTAACGCTAAGATTTGAAATTAAATCGTTATGTTCGGGTATTCATGGGACATGAATTTGCGTGAAAATGTTAGATGTAGCTCAGCAACCATGTAGTAGTTATCAGAGCTATGCAGTGGAAGCGTAGTGCCTAGAAGTTGTAAGTAATAGGAAATCTGAGATCAAATTTCGAGGACAAAATTTTTATAAGATAAGGAGAATGTAATATCTCAGACTTTGGGAGCTGTTTAAAATAATCGCCTACGCTCCAAAAATGAACGGACAATAATTTTGAGCAATGCTAGGGTAGTAGAGCACGGAAGCTTGAAATGATTGTGAGGTCAAAATATAATTTTGAAAACTTTTGGGGCCATTTCGAAGAGGCCATTTTGTAATTTTTGAAAGTTAGGCATTAAGTGTCAAATTTTGAAAAAATAGGGCAAAACATGATGCCTTGGGTTCTAGCCTTAGTGAAAAATTTTATGCTTTCATCATTATTGATGATTTTTCTAGATACACCTAGATTTTATTTTTAACTCATAAGGATGAAACTTTCCAAAAAAAAATTAGTCGTGTAAAGCTTCTTAAAAACGAGAAGGAGTTGAAACTTGTGAAAATCCGAAGTGATCATGTCGGCGAGTTTGAAAAGTGATCATGTCGGCGAGTTTGAAAAAGATTTTTGATCCTTTTTGAGATGAAAATGGCATTGCTCATGAATTCTCTGCTCATCAGACTCCTTAACAAAATAGGGTAGTAGAGAGAAAGAATCGCATCCTTTAAGAGATGGCTAGAACAATGCTTCATAAAAATTCTTTCCCAAAATATTTTCTAGGCCGAAGTCGTCAACACTTCTTATCACGTCTTGAACAAGGTTCTCATTGGCCCTATCCTTGACAAAATCCCTTACGAACTTTTCTCTTATTGAAAACCAAAAATTGATTATTTCAAGGTTTTTTGTTATAAATGTTTTATTTTAAATAATCTCGAGAACTTGGATAAGTTTGATGCAAAATCTGACGTGGGTATCTTTCTTGGTTATTCCACGAAGAGTAGAGCATATAGATTTTTTAACCATAGGACTCTTACTATTGAAGAGCTGATGCATGTTGTATTTGAGGAATCTAATGTTGCACATCTAAAGTGAGAGTCTTCTCTTCAGCTTCAATAAATTAGATATCTCAACAGATGAAGGAGACATTTCAAACCATTCTAAAAAGGCAATTAATGACACCCAACCTTTTCCTAGGAGCTGGAGATACACATCTAATCATCCAAAGGAGCAAGTGATTGCTGATGTTGAGCGTGGGGTAACTACTTGATCCTCTGTAAATCTCTTTTATGCTGAATTTGCTTTCTTTCTCAAATCGAGCCTAAAAATATTGAGGAGGCTCTTAAAGATGATGGGTGGATTCTTGCCATGCAAGAAGAATTGAATCAATTTGAAATATGCAATGTTTAAACTCTAGTCCCACCTCCGATTCAGCAAAAGGTCATCAGCACCAAGTACATTTTTTGAAACAAACTTGATGAGGATGGCCATATTTTTTTAAACTAGGTCAGATTAGTGGTCCTTTGGCCCAATTGCTCGACTTGAAGCTATCCGAATGCTTTTGCAATTTTTATGTCATATGAATTTCAAAGTTTATTAAATGGACGTGAGAAGTTCCTTCTTGAATAAGGTCATTTAGGGAAAAGTTTTTGTTAAACAACCTCCCGATTTTGAAAACGAAGAATTCCCCAATCTTTTGTTTAAATGAAAAAGGTTTTGCGTGTTAAACAAGCTCCTCGAGCTTGGTACAATTGTATGCGCAACTTTGTCATTGATCATGGATTCTCTCGTGGCAAATTCGACACCACTCTCTTTACTAAATATAGAAATTCCAAATCCTTATTGTTAACATATAAATATATGTTGATGATATTATTTTTGGAGCCACTAACAACACTCTGAGCCAAGAGTTTGCTGAGAATATGCACATGGAATTCGAGATGAGTATGATGGAGAACTTGCTTTCTTCCTCGACCTTCAAATTAACCTATCAAAGGAAGGAATTTTCATTAATCAATCCAAGTGTACAGTTGAGCTGTTAAAAAATTTTGGTATGAATAATGTTAAACCTAGAGGTACTATTATCTCTCCCAATGTCAATCTTGTTAAAGTTGAAAATGATAAAAATGTTAATCACAAACTCTATCGTGGCATGATTGGTAGTTTACCATATGTTACTCCCTCTAGGCATGGCATTATGTTTAGTGTATGTATTTGTTCCCTTTTCCAAGCATCCTCAAGGAATCCCATCTTACAGCAATCAAACGCATTTTTAAATATTTTTCAGGGACTGTAAATTTGGGACTTTGGTATTCTCATTATTCTTCTTTTGACTCAGTTGGGTTTTCTGATTCCAATTACGCCAGATGTCTGGTTGATTGTAAAAGCACCAGAGTCACTTGCTAATTTCTTGGTGAATCTCTCGTGTCCTGGCATAGTAAGAAGCAGACATCTATGCCCTTTTTAGCACCGAGGTGCAATATGTTGCCGTTGGCAGCTTTTATGTTCAAGTCCTTTGGATGTGTCAAACCTTGCGCGACTTTGGTGTCTCCCTAGATAATATTCCTATCTTGTATGACAGTAGTACTACCATTAGCATCAGTAAGAATCTTGTTCAACACTTTGGTACAAAGCACATTGATATCCATCATCACTTTCTTAGAGACAACGTTCAGAAAGGCTTGATAGAACTCAAGAAAGTAGGTTTGGTAGATCAGCTAGTAGATATTTTTACAAAGCCCTTAGCTGAAGTCAGTTTCTGTACTTTACGTCACTGCTTAGAAATGTGTGATCTTAGCTGGTTTCCTTCTTGTTGTAAATATATTCTATCTTTATCTTCTTACTCAATATATTAAAGTTGTCAATCGTTTTCGGGTTTCATTTGAATGAAGAATTTCTCAAACGAAATGTTTCTTTGGTATGTTTGGACAGCTATTACTCTGAACCTTTCAGTCGAATGAATTTGAGTTTCATCGGAATGAAAATCTTTTGGGCTCTTACTATTATTTTCTTATTCTGATGCCTTCAATTGAATGATTCCTGAAATCATTCGACTGAAATCCTTTAGGCTAAGCAACTTCTCTTATATGATATTTGCTATCAGATGATTCCAATGATTCATTCGAATGAATCTCTCTTCACTATCAATAGTCCTTTTTTACTTTTGACCATTTACTTTTCATAGTCTTTTTCTTCGTCTCTCTTACATATCGTTTTCATCTCTTTTACTCTTTACATCACTTCTTCTTCTTACTGATTTCTCTTCATCATCTGAAATGGATGGACAATCCACTCACCGACAGCAGACCAGACATCGTCTCAGGCTTCAAGATAGTGACAGTGAACCTAAAGTTGTTCATGTCCCCACTCATGTAGCACTCGCTTTTCCAACCAACCATTGTCTAGTGACATCCCGACTGCACCAACAGCTCCTGCTCAAATGGTTGCCGTAAAATACTACACTATTTTTGCTAGTTGCGGCATTTGCCTAGGTCGACCTTATGATCTTGATTTGATGGCACAATATGGAATTACCCCTTTCTTTATCGTAATGGGGTGTATGTCATTCATTACCACACCTACAGTGTACTACCCTACTTTAGTCTGTATGTTTTATTCCAATATGACTCCATTGTCTCCACCATTCTCAACACCTTTGTCAATGGCATGTCTATTTCTCTACCCCCTCTTCACTAGCCTGAATTCTTGGTTTTACCGACTAATCCACTCTTCTCATGTATCCAGGCAACTCATAGGCTACTAGTGAACTATTTACCCTGCTTCAACAAATTCAAACCTTATACAATGATCCCACCATCCCTTCTGTCAAAATACCTGTTCTTTCTAAGCTCATATCTATACATCGCGTTCTACATTTAATCCTATCATACAAACTTGTCGGTCATACTGGCTCTTATACTACCTTCATTTATCTCGACATTATCCTCCTTGCCCACTTCATTTGAGGCTCTCCTCTAGATCTTGTGGCCATTATGATGATGAACATGGATACCCGTAAAGATTGCCAAAATGCCAATCTTCCCTATGGTCTTCTTCTTACTAAGGTTTTTCAATACTTCCTTGTTTTCCTTCCCACCTCTGTCTCTAAATGTATTCATATCGCCTCTACCTACTCTCTTAATGTCGTTATTCTTTGTGGTGTATCCTTTACTATCCAGACCAACACCATAACACATGACGTTTCTCTTGTTAGGGCCCCACAGCCTCCTTCATCCTCTTCTCTACATACTGCACCTCATTTATCCTCCAAGCCTAGCTCTTCTATGCTGCCACCTCCATCCTCCGACCAGTACCCTTATATACCACCCCTTTCCTTTGACAACCTGAATATCGCCCTCAATTACTTTTCTACACCTAATTTGATGACTTTCTTAACAATGACAACTCTCATATATTCGACCACTTATCTCGTATTTCTACCCAGTGTTATAAAAAGTAAGCCTAGGTGCGTGCCTAGGCGCATCCAGGCTCAAAACTTGTGCCTCGCCTAGGCCTAGGCGTAGCGCTTTCAATAAGGCGCGCGCCTTGTGCGCCTAGCCGCAAGGCGCGCAGCGGTGGTGAAGGCACACACCTAGGCCCATGAAATGTGGCTCACAAATATTTTAGATTTTTTTACAAGTCGAAGAAGCATTTCAAAGAGCAAAGATTAAAACTGTAAAACCTAAATACAAAATCCCCAATCTATTTCACGACTCTTGATCAGAACTCTCACAGTCTCACCGTCGATCACTCCTCGTCACTGTTCCGTCCCCTAATATGGTCGCCGCATCGCATCTCACGTCTCTGTCGGTTGCCTATTGATCTGATCACTGTTGCTGCTCCAGCAACAGCCGCTGCTGTTGCTGCTGCTCTCTGCCCTGTTGCTCGGTTGCTCCAATTGAAGCAGCACTACACCGATTTGTCTCTCTCTCTCTCTCTCTCTCTCTCTCTCTCTCTCTCTCTCTCTCTCTCTTCTCTCTCTACTCCAGTACCCCGCCAGTTTTTTTGTTCTGCTGCTTAAGATGGTTGGCTTGATCTGCAACAGCTTGTATGCTGGGCCCAATTTACTTGATTTTATGTCCAAATTTATGAAGCATGTTTTGTATATACCCTGCGATGGCCTCCTAGTTTGTATGATCTACCCAGTTCGTATGATCTGCTATTCTACTTAAAATTTGTGAAGCATATATTTTCTTATATATGAGTATCCAAGTTCTGTACCAGTGCTTTTAGTCTCCAAATTATAGACCAGTTTTTGACTCGAAGTGATATCTCTTTAAGAGTTTATCTTAGTTTTCCAATTGATTTATTGCTCAATTCAGTGTCTATTCCTATGTGATTTCTTTAGCCATCTCCATACCTCAGTTTCTTCTCTTATTAATTTATGTTTGGTTTAGATTTAGTGGCTCTCCCTTGGCCCTTAGCGACGATGAAATTGGTGGTGTTATGTTCACTTAGAATTTAGTGATTTGCTATTTTTCAGTGTATTTAAGACTTTTCTAATGTTAAAAGCTTGTTCAATTATGATGTTATGGAATTTAAAACTTTTTCTAGTCTTTGGAAGTTTGTTAATTGTAATGTTGTGAATTTTTTTACCTAATTTTATTGTTTTAATGCACTGTATTTATTTATTTTAATATTGGGCCTCCCTTCAAAAAGGCACGCGTGTGAGCCTTGCACCTTGCGCCTAGGCTCCGGGGACCTTTTGCTCCTTAGGTGCGCCTGCGCCTTTAATAACATTGTTTCTACCTCCAGTCAGCTTCTTCTCGAGTCTCATACTACTCTCGCCTGCACCATCTTTCTACCACCTAAAACTCCTCTAATCAATTTCTATCCAACCAGATTGACCTCCATGACCTTATGAATGATCTTGTCTCAAACCTTCCCCTCAACCACTCCTTGACCATGGATCATCTGACTTGAATTCAGCACGATCTTCAGTGCTAGCATAAGGCTACTCTTTAGGCCAGTCATCAACAAGCCGAATTGTTGCACTGCATTCTTACCGAGCAGAATCAGTTTTTAACTCATCAGATTTTTGTCATGTCTCACGGATTTCTAGTCACTCGTCCTGATATTTTTTTTTATCTCAACATGGATGAAACGATGGTGAGCAATGGTTTTTTAATCCCAAACTCCCTATGCCTCGCCACCGCCATGATTGCCTCATGTGGTTGAAGTCATTGAAATTCCGATATCGGATCTTCCTCTTGCTTCCGACCCCTCCCCCTCTGTTCCAAGTACACACTGTAGGCGTTAACTTTTTTAGCTTTCTCCTTTTGTAGCATTAGTGGCTTCCCCTCCTTTTGTGTTGACAAGGGGGAGAAAATTGTTATTATACATAAGCTAACTATTGTTAACATCTTTTGGATATAGTAGTTCATGATTTTATAATTAAACTTGCTTAATCTATTCATAACTTTTTTCGAGGGGGAGTCTGTTATGATCTGTTAGATTAATTTTTTGTCATTACCAAAAAGGGGGAGATTGTTGACCTACGGGTCTAGGTTCTTTATTTTGATGATTTCAAGATTTCTATCCAATGTTTACTCTAACTGTGTTATTAAGTATGATTTCAAGAAACAACAAACTCAAACATGCATGCACATCTCTTTGGATAAAGACTTTGGACTTTTAGACTTAGATTAGATTATCTCTTTTTTGTTTGCTAAGCTTTCTTAAAGATCAAACAAATCGAAAAGAGTTAAAACCGAGAAGCTTGACTACCAAGGATATATTTTCATTTGAATGAAACCAATTTCATTCGAACGATTCCTTCATAAGATAAAAAGTTTTAACTTTTCTTTGTACATTAAGGTTTTTCTTTCGAATGATTTCTCAAATCATTTGAATGTTTTCTTCGGTGTCTTGATTTAATTCAAATTCTTTTTTCGTTCGAACGATTCTTAAAGTCAACCGATCGATTCTATCAGACTGTTTGATGTTTGTTCAAAAACTATTTTCATCCGAATGAATCATATTTTCCTTCTATCAATCTTTCATAGACTAAGCGATTACTTTATTTTTCATTCATCCGAATGAATTTGATATTCATTCGATCGACTTCTTCAGAGTAATCTAAATCATTCTGGACTGAAATTCATCTGAACAATTTCTAAAATCAATCAAATAATTCTTTTTAAAAATATTTTCTATCTTGTCCCTTAGTTGCTCTTCAACGGTCATATCCTTTCAAGTATAAAAGGGACCCTTAGAGAGTTTATTACCAACTTATCCGATCTCCAAAAATTTATCTACTCTCTCTCTCTCTCTCTATCTAAGAAAAAAACTCTCTAAACTTATTCATACATCTTTATAATCCTTTGCGTAAGAAATTGTTACTTGGAGATCTTGTCAAGCAAGCTTCTTGGTTAAGTTCTTTTAAGATTCAGATCTTCCCACCTAAGCAGTGGCGGAATCAAGATTTCACCCCAGGAGGTGCTGAAAATATATCGAAGTCAGTAAATTTTTTTATAAGTAAAATAGCACACAAAGACAGAGTACACTTTTCGATAATACACCTAAAACATACTTCAAAGTATCCAAAAGGTCTTATTAAGTTTCATGAGAGCCACTAAAGACTCTTTATAACATAAAAGAAGTGAAACAAAATAGATATTTCAGTGTTTACAAACGAAAATACTAAATAACTATCAACGAGGCCCCAAAGATTGGTAGCGCTTGATAATAGCCTCATTCCCAATAGTTTTGAAGACATTTTTCTCAATACAACAAACCAAGCTATCATTCATCCATTCATCTCTCATAAGATTCTGTAGTCGAGTCTTTATTATCTTCATTGCTAAGAAAGCTCTTTCTACAGTAGCAATTGCAAGAGGTAAAAGTAAGACCAATCTCAAAAGCAAGTAGACCAAAGGATATATCACATCCTTTTTCAACTCAACTAAATTTATAGCAAGTTCACCAATTCCCTTGACTTCATAAAGTTTTTCACAGGAGCGCACATCCATAATATAAGTCGCGAGCTGGCTTTCAAGTACCTTAAGCTCTACTGGAGAAAAGTCATATGGATAAAAATGTGCAAGACATATCAACTTTTGCTTACTAAAAGCAAAAAAAGCATCACTTGGATCGAGACATGCCATACAAATAAGCAACTCTATGGTTACCCCACTGAAATGGTTATTCAACTCACTAATATGCAAATCAATAACCGTAAAAAAGTATCAACACGATAGTGGTAAAAATTTGTACCTTCTTCAGCATTACATTTTTGCCTCCCCGGGGCCTACAAAGCTCGCACCCATGTCCGATATGCCAATATCGTGTTTTACACAAAATTGTCAGACCTCTTCCAGTAAGTCTTCCTACCCATCATCTCTCAAGCTCTGCAATTGTTGCTTTGTTATTCTTACCAACTTCATTGCATTCACAATGTTTTGATCTTTCTTTTGTAATGCTTGTGAAAGTTCATTCGTCATCCCCAAAATATTTTTCATCAAATGCATGTTGAAGACAAAATCATAAGTTGGCACTGAATTCAAAAAACTCAATGCTTCACTTCTCTGATCATAACCTGTAGCATCCTCAATAACCTTATTTAGCACGCCTATCACTAAAGCAAACATAAGAATCAAATTCAATAATGCATCGTAACGTAATCTCCAACAGGTCTCTCCTGCTCTTTTGATGCTAGTTTCTTGATTTAAACCTCGACCACTAATAATATCACCACTCTCAAGGGCATGAGCAAGTCTAATGGCTTCACTTTCTCGAAGAGCGTCTCTTCATTTGTATGAAACTCCCACAGTGTTTACTAGCTTAGCAACCAAATTAAAGAGTAATGAAATCTGATATTTTTTTTGCAACTGTTACAAGATTTACCTGAAATTGATGAGCAAAGCAACGAATATAATAAGCACTTTCATTCTCCTCTTGAATTAAAGTTTTAAAATCATTAAATTCACCTTGCATATTGTTTGCTCCATCATAGCCTTGTCCACAAACTCTTAATTCATGCCTTGAAAATAAACTGTCAATCGCATCTTTCAATGATAAGGCATCGGAACTAGCAAAATAGATAATACCAAGAAAACGTTCAATCGCACGTCTTCTTTTGTCCACATATCTCAAGACAACTCCCATTTGTTCTTTGACTGAAACATCACGACACTCGTCAACTAAAATGAAAAATAATTCAGTTTTCATGTCTCCAACAATTGCATCTCTTATTTCTTCGACAATGGCACTAACAATTTCTTTATGAACTTTTGGTGATGTCAATTTGAGATTCTGAGGAGCATTTGACAACGTGAGTTTTTTCACGTTTTCATTGTGATCAACAAGAAACTCTAAAAGTTCTAGAAAATTTTCCTGATTTTCAGATTCGTTAGATTCATCATGCCCACGGAAAGACATGCCTTGACGTAAGAGGAACCGAATGACATCAATTAATGCAGTCAAGCGAGTACAATATTGAACCTTACTTTCATCTGTTTGCTTGGACAAAACTACTTTAATACTTTACTTAGGGTTATCAAAAGCTGACACTTAGTTAAAGCAAGGTTGTGTGCACTACCAACTTCTCCAACATGTTGTTGGAATTTATCCCACTTTCTCTAATCTTTAAAACCATATTTAAGAAAAGTACCACCACCCCCTTGCTCTCCATGAGCACTTCCGAACAAGTAGCAACACAAACAATATGCTTCATCTTTTGCTACACTATACTCCAACCAACTCGAATAAATGTCAAACCAAAAAGAAACAAATTGACGAGACTGAATTTCGAATTGTGTAAATGCAAAATTGTGGTGATGAGGTTGGTGAAGACCTTTTGACCAATACACTCGTCAAACTTTATCTCGAACATTAGGACCATAATCCAAAATTTTCGGATGCAACCCAGGATCCGCAATAAGCTTGTCAAAGTTGAACTCATTGCCAACTTTGCTTGAATGTCCGGAATTAACATCACGATGCACACTGGGAGCCTTGTCCGGTACTATTGGAATTGGAGACTGTTGAATAGTATCTTGATTTCTACGCTCATTCTTATTAGACTGCGAGGATTCTTCCAAATTTGCTTTCTTTTTAAAGAACTTTTCTATTCTGGAAAAAAATTTTCATTCATAAGCAACTAAAATTGATTGGTTCAATAGAGTTTTTAGTTCAGTTCTGAAGTAAAATTATCAATTTTTTTAATCTTACTACATGTTCAATTGTATTTCTTGTTAAAGATAAATTCTAGGTGCGAGTTCTGTCAAAGTAATCTCATGTTTTAAGGAGTTGTACCATTGGTGCAGGCTGACTCTCTTGGATATTAATTTTGACGGTTGACTCCTTTTGACTTTTAATTTGGTGTAATTGAGTTTAGTTGGCTGTTTTTGAATAATTAATTGATGAACTGTCAGTGAAAAAGACATAGATACCCCCATTTTCATATGATCATTTTTATTCCTTATCTTTTCCTTTCTCAATTAATCATCATCAACTCAATGCCGCCACTATTGTACCCAGTACCATTCAACTATCGCTACACCCACAACCACTCTTAACTCAAGTACCACCATTGCCAATTGCCTATCATACATACAACATTTGCATCTACAACCACCCCCAACTCAAGCACCACCACCGCCATATCTCAATCAATAATCCAATTAGGTCACATATCTGATAACTCGATCCTATTAGGTCGCATCCTCAATCAATAATCTCAAATGCCCAATTTAACAATCTGAAATGCTTAATTACCTAAAATCATCAATCAATGCTCCATTAGGAAAGAAAATGATCAAAATGGGCACCTCAGGGAGTTGACCAGTATGGATCAACAGTCATCGTATCCGCCGGCAGTGGGTTTTTGGCCGTTGGTGGAGTCATCGCCGAGTTGCCATCTCCTTCCATAAGAAAAGATCGTGGATTCGCCATTCACGATTGTTGGCCGGTACTATCCCAGAAAAAGACATCGTTGTTGCTCGGTGGTCGTGAGCCGTGACCCCGAAACATTAATTTTCGTTGAAATCCTCCAGGCAAATGGCACAGACACTTTTAAAGATAGTAATGTGTAACTCAGCTGGTTGCTTAGTCCGTGGTCGTGGCTCTTAGTAGCGAAACCGTAAAGACTCGTTACTGATGGGCTTCATCTTCTTCAGAAGTCAGAATCCTAGATCGTCTGTGCGTCGTGCCTTAGTGGTCGTGGGAATTGTGGCCACTGCTATCACAGATTCACAATCCATAAATAGAGAGAGTGTGTGTGTGTGTGTGTGTGTGTGTCAAGCAGATTCGGCGCTGGGGGGTAGTGTGGTGGTGGGTGTCTGCTTGCCGTCGCCCATCTGCGATTTGCTTGCTGGAGTGTCCAAATGGCCAGAGTTGGTGAGCCCATGACTGTGACTGACTGTGAGGGTCAGTGGCTGTGAGCTGTCACACACAGAGAGATGGGAGAGAGAGAGTAGCAGACTGTGTGATTTTTGAAATTAAATAATTTTTTATTTTATTTTTTTAAAAGTTGAGGGGGTACATTGCCCCCCCCCCCCGGTCCCCCTCACCCTCTCCTCTGTCGTTACACAATAGGTCTGCCCTTGCACCTAAGAAAGCTTAGCTCATTTGTCTTTTATTATAATATCTACTCTTTGAGGAGTGTAAATTGTATTTTAGTTGTAATCTTCATTTTACTTGTAATTGTTGGAAACTTTGAAGAGGTTTTCAAAACTGTAGTGAGGTTTGAGCTAACACCCGAAGCTAGCTAGTTAATGGAAGGCTTTAGGAGGTTTTCTGTGTGTTGAATGCTCGGAGACTGGACATAGGCAGGTGAGGCCGAACCGATATAAATCTTTGTGTCGATCTTTGATTGATATTATTTAGTGAGTTAAAATTTTAAATTCTTACTTAGATCTAATAACACCTATCCCCCCTACTTAGGGACCTAAAAAATACACTTCAGTACCCTAAACATTAGCAAAAATCTCACTTAAGAATCCAAATGTTCATTTTTTACAATTAAGGGTCTGGAGTTTCAATTATGCCATTAATAAGTACTTTCGTTCAAATCCCTAACTTTGAAAACAAAACCGTCAGAGGCAAAATTGTCTATCCAGGCTTGGACAGAAGTATTATTAATGGCCTAATTGAAACTTCAGACCCTTAAATGTAAAAATCAAACATTTGGGTCCTCAAATGAGATTTTTGAGTACTTTTGGGGTACAAAAATATATTTAACCCTTTTTTATTTTTCGATTCTTCTTCTTCTTCAGGCAACACACACATTCACTTAGCCACCCACCCCCTCACCCCATTGCCCATCACCCACCCTAAGTGAAACACGCACACAGAGACTCACCCACACACACTAATGCACGCGCGCATGCGCACAGGCATATAAAGTCTCACGCGCACACGCGCATGATACCCTACACACACACACACACACAAAAGGATACACACAGGCGCACTCACACACACGACACATGCACACACACACAAACAAAAAATGCACTCACAAAATACACGTATTCTCTGTGTCAGTGTATTGTGTTTTTGGTTTCTGTGAGTGTGTTATTTTTGTGTGTGCGTGTTTCTGTGATTTCTCTTATGTGTGTTTCCTTTGTGTGTGTGCGCGTGCGCGCGTGCGTGCGTGTGTGTGTGTGTGTTTTTGTGTTTCTGTGGGTGTGTGTGTTTCTATGTTTGTATTTGTGTGTTTTTTGGTGTGTGTTCAGTGTGTTTCTGGATGAGATGGTTCGCCAGGCTTGGTGGGGTGGTGTGTGGGCGACATCTTTTCAGAGTCGTGATGGCTGGGGCTTGGCGTGTGGCAGTGGGGGGGGAGGCAGGTAGCTAAAAAATAAAAAGGCAAAAATAGAGAAAAAAAAAGAACAGAAAAAAATTAAACCTGGTAGATGATTTTGCCCTTGATAGTTTTGTTTCTAAAGTTGGGAATTTGGATGGAAGTATTAACTAATGGCCTAATTTTAGCTCTAAACCCTTAATTGAAAAAATCAAACATTTGGGTTTCGAAAATGAGATTTTCGCTTACTTTTGGGGTAGTAAAGTATACTTAACCCTATAAATTATATGATTAGTACTAAAAGTGAGTATTTTGCATTTTAATATTTGTTTTGTTTTATGCATATTAATGTTCGTACAAATTATTGAATTGTGCACATCGAGAAAATACTCAATCATGGATGACTTACACGGCTCTCAAGAATGTTAAGTTTCGATTTGGCAGTTGATTGGTAAGCATTAGAAATAAGATTTATATTGCACTTTTTTGTAAAGCCTTGATGAACAACTTCTAAATTTATTTATTTATTTTTTTATGTTATATGCGAAATTGAACATAGCGAATTCTTTTATGTTGGCAGCCATTTTTCTATGTCTTTTTAGTATCCCAATTACACTTTCAGGATCCACCCCTGACAACACGTGTCCTTACAACGGTTTTAACCATCAGCTTCTTGATATGGCACCAAGCAGTAGAGATGATTGTAACAATTATAACCAACAGTGAGATCTCAGCTTTCGAGAGAGTTGAGAAGAGCCCATTTGCGCTTGATTCTGAAAAGTTTATTTTAGCTAAAATCTTAATCAGATTTAATCTACTTTAAGCAGAATCAGTTTAATATTTGGTGAAAATAGTTATAAATTAACTTGAAGCTACAAAATGTGTTTGGATAAAAGTGCTTAGATCGGTACCACTTTTTAAGATTATGGATTTAACTAGATTTTAACTTTTTGAGGTAAATTAAATCTCTTAATCGTTTTTTAGCTTTTTGAAGTAAATTAAATTTCTTAATCTTTTTTAATCAGATTTTAGCTTTTTGAGGTAAATTTTAGATTTTTGAGGTAAATTAAATCTCTCAATCTTCTTTTAGGTAAATAAAATCTCTTTCTGAGGTAAATTGAATCTCTTAGGGGACGTATGTGTATCTTTTTTTATATTTTGATTTTGTAATGATGGCAAAAAATATGCTCTTTTTGTACTTTTATCGTTTTGGATACAAAATCCATATAGTGCCGAAAAAAGGGAAAACACCTTAGAGGTGTTTTCACCTTTTTCCGACATAGATGAACGCATGTCAGATAAACCCACCCCCACTCTACTGTTCACCCTTTCCCTATGGCACAGAAGCTGTTCGCCCTTTCTCTTTCTTCAGTTTCTCTCTAGTTTTCACTTCCAATGCATGGATGTTCAACTCCTCTCACCCCATCTCGTCAAGCTGCCCATACCGGAAGTTAGAATTAACTCAGAGCTCTGAGCTTTCTGATCACTTCACCAAGACGTATGGGGCTCGGAATGAGATACTTTACTAAGAAAGCAGCACCGATGGAGTCGACTTGGAGTTAAAGAGTGAGATTGAATTCGAATTGACTTCATACAGAAAGCAAATCTCGATGGAATGGATTACCGGGCTTTTCTTGTTCGCAATCACTGGTAGGAAGATTTTGTAGGAAGTAGGTTTTGGGGGGAAAAAAAGTAACTAAAACTGGTGCAATATACTGGAGATGGAAGAATTCACAACGAAGCAAGTAAAACGGCGGTGTAGAGCAGATTGGTGAACGTCGAGGTCTAAAGCCTGAATCCACGATGAGATTGCAGCAAACGGCGTAGGCCATCACATCGTCCTCATTGGGAAAGTCGAGCAGGTCGTCAATGACCGTCAAGGTCTCGCCGGAATCACAACGTTACCTTTGTTGTTCTTGTTGTTGTCAAGGTCACATCAATGACTGCCGAGGTCATCAATCATAGCGTTGCCTTTGTTGTTCTTGTTGTTGTCAGCCGGAAGAACCGGTTGTCGGCAGGAAGAATCGGAAGGAGGAGAGGCAGAATGTTGTTTCCCATAAGGGTGATACCGAAAAAAAAATGGTGGTAACAATAATGAAAATGGTAAACGTACAAAAATAACTGAAAAAAGTAGACACAAAAAAAATGATAAAATTTGTGATTGGATACGAAAATATTAAAAACGAAAACATAATACAAATACACAAAACAAAAAATATAAACGTACATGTCTTTAATTTTTTTTTTTCAAATACTCATATATCTAATTTAATTTTGACTATTTCATAATCAAACTCGGACACCGTTCAAGAGACTTGGTAGACTTGGTACGACCCTGCCTGCTTTGGATTGGTTGACGAGCGAGTGGTTGATACTTGTTTAGAAGCCGCCATTGATGACTAGAGAAGTCGAATCAACCCCAGTGGCTGACTTGCTCTTCATTTGTAATTGGTAAAGTTCCTTTTCAATTCTGCAACTCTTCATTCAAGTTCTTGCACTCTACTGTCTGGATACTGCACTTCCAAACATGGCTTCTCAGGTACCAAGCATAGCCTCCAGGTCCGCAATTCCAAGCTGTAGTCTCCCAGAAGACATCATCGCCGACATACTCGCCAGACTCCCAGTCAAGCCACTCCTTCAGTTCAGGTCCGTGTGCAAGGCCTGGCTAGGCTTGATCAACAGCTCTAGATTCATCTCTATGCATCTCCATTTCAGCATTCTGAAGCCAGAAAACCACTCCCTCATCGTCCACACCTTCCAATCCAACCCGCGCGGTCACACGATTTCACTGCTTCACCTCGATTCCCCACAAACAAGCGTCAAACTGGATCACCCATTTCCGAGATTTGTCAACTCGTTAGAGCTTGACGTTGTTTGCTCGTGTCGCGGCCTAGTTTTCCTTAGTAATCCGCCGTTCGGGAAATTTATGTCGCTCTGGAACCCAGCAACTAAACAGTCCAAGGACATCTCTCATCACACCATTACTGGCATCGATGGATCCTGGGGAGTTTCCGCGGGAATGGGCTTCAATCCCGTTTCTGACGATTACATCGTCATCAGGATAGTTTTTCGAACTAATCATCGTATTCGGGCCGAAATATATTCTTCGAATTCGGATTCTTGGCGAGAGATCAACGTTGATTTGCAATTTGACGGGATCCATTTCAAATGCAATGCAATCGTGAAGGGAAAGCCGTACTGGGTTGCCTCCGAAAATGCGTGGGAAAACCACGGGTGGAACTCTCGCGGGATCTACCTGGTGTCGTTTGACGTGGAAAACGAGGTGTTCCAGCGAGTTCCTTTGCCGAATATCGTCGAGAACGAAGAAACTTTTCATGGCGTAATGGAGTTCAAGGAATCGATTGGTGTTCTTATGAACACTGCGAGTGACGACTGGATCATGTGGACGATGGATGACGAGACCTCCTGGAGTAAGAAGTTCATGTTTGCACTTGGTCTGAATCGAGCAATGGTCGGGGTCTTGGGTTGTTCGAAGAGGGGTTATGTGATAGCAGAGAAGACCACCAGAGAGATGTTCTTATACGATGCCGAGAACAATGAGAGTAGGGATGTTTTGGTTCGGTTTCAGGGGCGCGTATTTGGAGTTTTCAACTACACCGAGAGCCTAGTTTCAGTCAAGGGATCCAAACAAGTTGGGTGAGATGCTCAACAGAGATATCAAACTGGAGAAAAGAAGAAACAGGTTGGTCTTTGCCATGTTTAACCTGCAACACTCACCAGCATTTCAACTGCGAGTTCCTTTTCAACTGAATGCAGGGCCTGTACCTTGTCTTTGTTCAATTCCTAGCTGCCTACCTGGGCGCTGGATTTTTTAAGGTTGATGTGATAACGTCCAATCTAAACAACTATTGGATTTATAACTTATTCTAAAGCATAGTTATGTACAGCATTTTACTGTAATAGTTTCCCGATGAACTTCAAACGTAGTGTTACCAACTAGTAACATCTCTGCTGCATATTTATCTAGCAAAGCGTGAGTTGCAGGGACGCTTTGTGCTTACTGAACCAAGGCCCTGTGCTTCAGTAGCGTCCACCAAACTAGGAAAGCTTTTGTGCTGCAGAATTTCTGCAGTTCGGGAGTTCTCTCATTGGATCAGTTAAAAGTTACTCGTTATTCCGAGTCGTAATCCAAGCTCTTGACACACTTGTGTTTGAATTCTCCTCCAGATGCCGAGACTGCAACCCTAATCACCACTTCAGTTCAGGTCGGTCTGCATTATCTGGCTAGCCTTATCAAGAGCCCTCTTGCTTTATCTCGATGCGCCTCTCAGCGAATCATACGTGGGACTACTTTTGCTTCCTTTATGCTAGTACAGCCATGCCATGCCCCAAATGCATGTTCAGAAAACTTCGTCCTTGACTTTCTTCACTAAGGCTGAATTAGAAAAACTTTCAAACTTCACCAATCCTTCTCTTCGACTCGGGAACTAATCAGTGTGTAGATATGACTCATAACCAGCCAAGAGTAGAAAGTGAAGAGAGGGGTATTCAGCAACTGATAAATCCATAGCCAAGTAGTCATTCGGACGCTCCCATCCAATTTATAATTTTGCAGTCTGCAGAGCACAAAGTGATCCATTATACCAGCACAAAATGATTGCCAGCAGGCTAGATGGCCTTCAGCCCTTTATAGAGCGCGCATCCTACACCAACATTAAGCCAAAACAAAAAGGCTCCGATTAAGCAACTCATTCATTAGAAGGGAAAATTCGACATCAGAGGGGTGTAGTTAGAAACTTTTAGTAAATAACTGAGAAGCTGAGAAATTTTTAGCAAATCAGAACACTAATTGGAGGGGAGAATTGTTGCCTTGAGTCTTTGACGTATCCACAATGCACGGTATAAAATCTCAGTTAGTACATTATAAACGGCGGATGTAAATGTGTACCGGTCAGTATACTTTCTCTTCTGAAACTACTTTAAACCCCTATTTTATAAGGAAAAGCTTAACTGTCATATAAGTGCGCATGGATTGAATAAAAAAGGGGCACAGAACCAGTTTGAGGTAAGTCAAATCCATTAGACTCTAACCTGGTTTAAGCCCAACATAAATATGACTGGATTGGACTGTACTTGAAGATAAAAGCCTAAAAAATAGACTACTGGACTAAACTGGTTTGAACCAGATTGGGCTGGCGGAATGGAACCGGACCGGACAGACTGAACAATAAAATGAAGTCTATGAAAATACACTAAGGCTGTGTTTGACGGTAAGGATAAAAATTCGGAATAGGACAGGATAAAAGCAGATAAGGCTGACAACCTATACCGTCAGATTGGACCAAGTCTGGATTATAAGTCAGATATGCAATTTATAAAGTAATATGTATGTATGTATGTATGTATGTATGTATGTGTGTGTGAATATATATATATATATATATATATATATATATATATATATATATATATATATATATATATATATATATGGGGGAGCTGATCCATTGCTCGCACTAGCAAATGGAGTTAAGTTGCAAGCGCGATCTGACCGTCCATCTTGAAAGATGGACGGTCCAGATCGCGTCTTTTTCGAAAACTGTCAGTCGTCCGCGACACTATATCGCGGACGAACTTTTTTACCTTTTGCCCCTCCACCCGTCCGCTACACTGTATCCCGGACGGTCCAAATCTTTTTTTTACGTTTTTTTTTTAAGTTCGTCCGCTATATAATGTAGCGGACGTTTTTTTGACAAAAATAGCCTCATGTTCCATCCGCTACATTATGTAGTGGACGAGTAGACAGGCACTATTTTTCTCCCTTTGTTCATTTCTCCCTCACACACGCACACATGCACTCTCACGCAAGGCAGCAACCTGATGCTACTCCCCTCTCCTTCTTTTTTCACACACAGGTGCACTAATCCCCTCGCCCTCACCTCCTCACGGCAATCATGGCTGCTTACCCGCGAACCCATCACTGTATCTCATTAGAGTCCGTTTAATCATCTCTTTCTTACTTTGTTTCTGCAAACTTTTATCATTTAGGTAACCATACAAACAAAAAACATTATCTGAAGAAAAAATGTTTCCAAAAGGCCAAATTCACAAAGACAAAGCAGAACATGAGAGAAAGGACAGAACAAATGTTTCCCAGAACTTTTATCCCATTTGTGCACTACGGTGACAAAGCAGAACACGGCAAACATAAAAATTATAATTCATGACTCACCATAACAGAACAAATTCCGGGGAAGAGGCCCGCGCAGGTAACAGCTCTAATGAGAAAGGACAGTGAGAGAAACAAGAGAGAGAGAGAGAGATGTCAGAAGGACAATGAGAGAATGGACAGAGGGTATTTTTGTCAAAAAAATGTCCGCTACATTATGTAGCGGACGAACTTAAAAAAAACGTAAAAAAAGATTTGGACCGTCCGCGATACAGTGTAGCGGACGGGTGGAGGGGCAAAAAGGTAAAAAAGTCCGTCCGCGACATAATGTCGCGGACGACTGACAGTTTTCGAAAAAGGCGCGATCTGGGCCGTCCATCTTTCAGGATGGACGGTCAGATCGCGCTTGTAACTTAACTCCATTTGCTAGCGCGAGCAATGAATCAGCTCCATATATATATATGGACCGTGATCCATTGCTAGCGCTAGCAGCGCTAGCACCGTCCGCTACATAATGTAGCGGACGGCCAATTATCGTCCGCTACATTATGTAGCGGACGGCCAAACAGCGCTAGCAACAGTGCTAGCGCTAGCAATGGATCACGATCCTATATATATATATATATATATATATATATATATATATATATATATATATATATATATAGGATCGTGATCCATTGCTAGCGCTAGCACTGTTGCTAGCGCTGTTTGGCCGTCCGCTACATAATGTAGCGGACGATAATTGGCCGTCCGCTACATTATGTAGCGGACGGTGCTAGCGCTAGCAATGGATCACGGTCTATATATATATATATATATATATATATATATATATATATATATATATATATATATATATATATATATATATATATATATATATATATATATAAAGCTGATTCGTTGATAGCGCTAGAAAAATGGGACAAGTTGTTAGCGCGATCTGGCCGTCCACGCTCGATCTGTGGACGGTCCAAATCTTTTTTTTTTTTGCGTTTTTTTAATCCGTCAGGATGATATTTTTGTCAAAATATTGTCTGCTACATTATGTAGCGAACAAGTAGACATTACATTTTCTCTCTTTCTCTTTCTCTCTCCTTTCTCATCCGCTACATTATGCAGTGGACAAGTAGACACTATATTTTTCTCTGTCCTTTCTCATTAATTTTCTGACACACATTTCTCTCTCATTTCTCAGGTCAATTTCTGACTCTTTCTGTCCCTTTTCTCTCTTTCTCTCTCCTCTTTTCTCTCAGATCTTTTTTGTTCTCTCGCATCCTCGTCTCCCCTCTTTTTTCTCTCTCCGGTAACTTCATAGTATGTGCAGTCATTTGTACGTAAATATATTTTCTTATTTTGTTTTCATTATTGGGGGAAGAGTCGAGCTTATATGCCCAAAAATGGGCTTCGAATTTGCTCTCCTTTCTTCTCATTTTTTGGCAAGAAAGTAGGTCGACATAAGTTATCTATTACGGATGAAGGATTGCTGCAGTTGATTCTAAGCTGGGTACTCAAGCTTTAACTAACCCAAATGCTTTCATTTTATTTCCCAATTTCTGCAATAATTCCTTTCTTGCATTTGTGATGGTCCAACTACCTAAAGCCCCAAATATGATTGTCCTTTTAACCCTTCATTCTGAGTCCTTGAGCACCATATCCATGAACTAGTTCAGTGAGACTTGCATACTTACGAATGTCACATCCAGTTTTCGTTGCCTCTGATTCAGGGAATATAAAGTGAAGTTCAAAAAATTCTCTGATCTATTTGGTGCTACCAGTGTTGAATCTGCAACATTTTTGGTCCCTTTTCCGGTAGCTTAGTCATAAGCTAATGTACTAATCAGGAACCCGAATCCCTTAAAGACATCCCTGATTAGCAAGAACAGAAAACCGAATCCGGGTTTTAAACAACCTTATTGGAACAGAATTGCCAAAAGATTAATCTGACCCAGCAGATATAGGATAGCTTAGTGCCCAAAATGCAAATTTAAGGTGCTGTTCCTGCTCTCAGAGCATGGATTGGAGCTTCCATAGTGACATATGAGCACTCCATCGGATTCAACATTCATTCCAAACTTGTACCATGGTTTCAGGGAAGTCACTAGTTCACCGCGTCAGCCTGTTGCAAACGAAGAGTGTGGCGCAAGGTTGACAGGAAGAAAGCGCGTGCAAGACAACACAACTCGACCCTTACCCCTCTCGAATTTCAACCAAGCTTTTGCTGCTGAACGCCTTGTAATCCAATGCCTTCATTTATATTCCTATCACCTCTCGCTATTTCTCGATCTGAGACATAAAATGCGTAGTCTTTCCTAAGTTGAAAAGGGCAATAATATTTTGTAATGAATCATGCATTTATGTTTTAACTAGATTTTAATTTCTTATGCAAGTACTTTTCAAGAATTGGTAAAACATCTAAACTACACTTCACCTCCTTATGTGTTTTGGGTGCTCCTGCAGCACTCTCAATCCTATCTCCAAAATATTAACTTCACCTCTCTAGCTCAGAAGTATGCAAAAAGACATTTAACTCTTCCACTTACCTGGCATTTGCAACTTCTAAATGACTCCCAAACTCCATCAAGCACAGAATGTCAAGTAAGAACATATACTTCTTTCTGCGTTGGATCCAAAATCTCTAAAGATCAGCATTCTTCCTCACAACCAGCAAAAACTACTGGCACAAGACCTAAATGGTATCCCGTCCAACTTATTTTCTGACAGTGGGTGTAGAGACAATTAATACAGAAAAAGGAGAAAATATTCAGTGGTTGTCTAACACCACGTCATCAGCTTATGTCGTGTTAGATTACCACTAATATTATGACAAATATACAAAAAAATTTAATTATTGATCACAATGTCAGTTACACCTCTTACTAAACCATGGTTAGACTAAGTGTTCCAAATTTGGAAAATAATATTTTACAGAATAACAAGATAAACACCCTCTCTCTTCGCAATCTCCCCCCCCCCCCCACCCCCACCCCCACCCCCTAGCCTTTACAATGGCCATTTCCAGCTACGCCACTCCACCATCACTGAATTTCTTCCTCTGCCAAGACGATCTGAGTTTATCTTCTCGTTTGGATTTTGTAGAGGGCCATCATATAGGTACAGCTTTAAAGCACCATAATATATATGGTTTTTGTAATGGAAATGGAAGAGCAAATCATAAAGTTATGATTGGATTTTGGAGAGTTTCTCATCAATATAATTTTGGGCACACCAGCCTTACTGAACCTTTGCTACCAATCTGTCAAGGAGTAATTTCTAAATAATCATTCAACCGGTGGAATACACAATCTCTTCAATCGGTTGCTAGTAGGTCCAATTAGTAAGTGTTTGAATTTCCAAGCAAAACAACAAGAATCATATCAACTCAACTTGGTTATTCAGCAATTCAGTCATAACTCCGGTCATCTCACTGGGTAATCGCGTTGACGAACAATAATTTAAGACATATGATTTTCATCACAGATCTGATGTTGAGCAACACAAAACTAACAAATAGGGGTGCTTCTAATCAGAGAAATTTGCTACAATTTCAGATTATTAATACTTCTGAATTTTTGAATGGATTCAATTTAGAGGAGAACCCATGTGTACTGATTGGATATCCATCCGGTTTGTAATTAGATTCAAGTTTTTGTTATGATATCTATATATCTGCATTGAAAACTTTCTTAGTGTTTGTAATAATCTTTGTATGATTTATTACTTGTTTCTTCTGGGTTCCATAAAGTATGTTAATTCTAGTGAGGCTGTTATGTGTATGTGAATTTATGTAGATTATGAAAAACTGACATAAATGGTTGTGCACAAGTCATGTCCAGGATGGTGGGGATGGAGATTATTAGGAGAACAACGAGAAAGAGGAACAAAAATGGTAATTCAGTGATGACTGAAAATTGCCGGCGGGTTGTTTAAATTTGTAAAAATTTGAATTTTAAACTTTCATTAACCATGGTAAACTTTGTTATGAGTTAATATTAATCCTGAAAAATATCCTAGTATTTGACAATCTTTCTTAGTTGGCAAAATATAAGTGGTGGTCTAACACCACTTAAGACGATGACGTGGTGTTAAACAACCACTAAATATTTTCTCCAGAAAAAGAGGTTCAAGGGAAATGCACGCCATGGACACAAGAAGGAAACCGAATGCCAAATATTGAACCTCTTTTCAGAACCTCTTTTTGAGGTTCAAGGGGTCTGATGATAAGGAAACTGTCCAGAACCTCCACAAATAATCGACCAAAAATCTACCAACAAAAATAACGGATTCCAAAAAAATGATTTTACGCGGTGTGTGGACAATCACTTACACAGAATGCTAGATGGTTTCCCTCAAACCAAAGCCGCCTCTACCTTTTGTACAGGACCAGAGTAACAAAAACCTTCAACCGAGCAAGGCACACCAAACAACTCCCATGTGGAGGATAACATGTCGGCACAGATCCCCTCCAATAGGACGGTGAAGATTGAAGAAGTAGTTGGTCCACACCCTCACGTTCTCCTTGTAATACTGCACGCTATTAGGTCACCTCCGGTGATGCTCAGAATGCCGGGTTGCAAACAAAGCACCTGACAACATCTACAGACATTGATATCTATCAACCGGTATTATGCACATATTAAATAAGTGCTTAACTTTAGAATCTTGACAGTTCATAACAAATGCCATGCACATGTTAAATAAGTGCTTAACTTTAAAATCTTGACAGCCCATAACAAATGTCATGATCTATTTCCCTTCCTTCTTGTATAGCTTAAGTTTTGGACATAGTTATAGGATTTCCATCTTTTACAGCTTCATTTTATCCCATAGAATCAGTTCTTCCGTGTATATATATAGTGCTACATGTAAATAAGAAAGAACACAACAATTGATACCATTTTTGTCATGGTATCAAAGCCTAATATTTCTGCTTAGCCCTCTTTTCTTCTTATTTTTTCTCTCCTCGTCCTGCATTTATCCTTCGCGGACCACTGTCACTCGGCTGCATCAAATTCCAGCCTGTAGCCCATAGAACCGGCCTTCGCTTCATCGGACTCTCAGGTCCCGTATCCTTCTCTACTGGTGTGCAAGCAATCCGACAACTATTGGCAATCACTACCGACGCATTCAATCAGACCCGCAATCAAGGAGCGGTGTGTTTCCATCTTCATCGACATGGCCAAGGACGCAGAAACCTCGAAGCCCAAGCACATCGATCCAACTTCAGAATATTACTTGTCCAGTCAAGCAAACTCAGAATTACAAAGCCAGACCCTAAGTATGAAGATTGCCATGTCACAGAACGCAATCGGCTCCTCATCTGGCCCACTCCAGGCCTCTATCACCCCGACACAGAACAACAACCCTTCTCTCAGCCAGGCACAGGCCGCCGCCACTTCCGCTCTTCTGGGCCTGACACCCTAGCAGATGCAAAGCCTCATCACTTTTCTGGAATCCTCTCCATCGGGTACAGACTCTTTCGTAGGTAAATCTCAGCCTACTACACATACTTGGTTGATTTATAGCAGTGCCTCGCACCATATGACGGGAAACTTGAATTTCTTTTCAAGTATTTGGGATATTCCACCTTCTCTGGTAAGCTTACCGGACGGTCTTCAAAGTAATGCCATCAAAGCAGGCAGTGTCTTATTGGCAGACGGCATTACTCTTCACCACGTGCTCTATGTGCCAAACTTGGCTGTTAATCTTATTTATGTCTTGCGTTTAGCTACTGACGCTAACTGCTTTGTGGCTTTCTCCCATGATATATGTGTATTGCAGGACCGCACTTCGAAGAGCCCGATTGGATTGGGTAAGATACATCTGGGGGTGTTCGTGTTTCAACCACTCTTTACTGCTACAGTGGCGCATGGGGCATCCCTCCAGTCAGCCTCTTATTCATCTTCATACAGTGTCAGTTGTTTCCTCTTTCCTTAAAACTATTTGTGATGCTTGTTGTCGTGCAAAGCACAGTCGGACTGTTTTTCCTGATAGTACTAGTCGTGCTATGGATATTTTTGGATTGATACATTGTGACATTTGGGGCCCCTATCGGGTAAGAACTATTTCTGGTGCAAAATATTTTTTGACAATTGTGGATGACTATAGTAGGGCTGTCTGGGTTTATTTAATGCATGATAAGGGTCAGACTGGTACCTTGCTTCAAAACTTCTGCAATATGGTCCATACCCAATTTGGCAAACTTGTCAAAATAATTTAGAGCGATAACGGCCATCACCACAAGAAAATATGTATTTTGCGACTGATTTTTAGCGATGGAAGGTATTCCGTCACTAAAAAGGCCTTTAAGCGATGGAATATCCCGTCGTTAAAAATCCGTCGTTTAATACTATTACCGACGGAAGCCACCGTCGGTAAAAGTATTTGCAGACAGACTTTTAACGGCGGACTTTTAGCTACGGAGTTATCGTCGCCAAAACTTTTTTAGAAAATTAGTATTTTCTGAAGGTTTTTTAAATTATTTAAACGACGGAATAAAATCGTCGGTAAAAGTCAGACCTTCACCAACGGATTTTTAGCGACGGTATTATTCCGTCGTTAAAGATCCTCGATATAAACCCACATCGGGTTTGTTTCTCTCTCCCCGTTTCTCTCTCCAAAATTCTTCTCTCACCCACCCACCGACGTTCTCACCTCCGGCGACCCTTCTCTACGACGACCCACCTCCGGCGACACCCCTGTCCCCCACCTGACACCGCACCACCAAGCCTTCCACTATAGCCGTGCCACAAAGCCCTCCACTTGCGCCTCGCGACGAAGCCCACCACAGCCAACTCACCACCAACGCCACCGTCGTCGTACCCACCTCGAGATCTGTATGTTAATTGCCCTAAATTAATCTTATTGTTTATTTTTCAAAGTTGATTATCAAGCATTTGGCCATATTCGAATTTGTCTTCTCTGCCATGTAAAATCTGATGTTGTTGTTAATTTGGACGTTGGCCATTATTTTGTCTTCTGAATTTGTTGATTATGAAGCATTTGGCCTAATTGAACCCTAAATTGAAGTAATTGAACCCTAATTAAACCCTAAATTGAATGCCCTAATTGAATCGAACCCTAAATTAAACTAATTGAACCCCTAATTGAACCCTAAGTTGAATGCCCTAATCCAACCGAACCCTAAATTAAACCCTCAATTGAATGCCCTAATCCAACCAAACCCTAAATTGAACCCTAAATTGAATGCCCTAATCCGATGTGGGTTTTAAATTATTTAAACGACGGAATAAAACCGTCGGTAAAAGTCAGACCTTCACCAAAGGATTTTTAGCGACGGTATTATTCCGTCGTTAAAGATCCTCGATATAAACCCACATCGGGTTTGTTTCTCTCTCCCCGTTTCTCTCTCCAAAATTCTTCTATCACCCACCCACCGACGTTCTCACCTCCGGCGACCCTTCTCTACGACGACCCACCTCCGGCGACACCCCCGTCCCCCACCTGACACCGCACCACCAAGCCTTCCACTATAGCCGTGCCACAAAGCCCTCCACTTGCGCCTCGCGACGAAGCCCACCACAGCCAACTCACCACCAACGCCACCGTCGTCGTACCCACCTCGAGATCTGTATGTTAATTGCCCTAAATTAATCTTATTGTTTATTTTTCAAAGTTGATTATCAAGCATTTGGCCATATTCGAATTTGTCTTCTCTGCCATGTAAAATCTGATGTTGTTGTTAATTTGGACGTTGGCCATTATTTTGTCTTCTGAATTTGTTGATTATGAAGCATTTGGCCTAATTGAACCCTAAATTGAAGTAATTGAACCCTAATTAAACCCTAAATTGAATGCCCTAATTGAATCGAACCCTAAATTAAACTAATTGAACCCCTAATTGAACCCTAAGTTGAATGCCCTAATCCAACCGAACCCTAAATTAAACCCTCAATTGAATGCCCTAATCCAACCAAACCCTAAATTGAACCCTAAATTGAATGCCCTAATCCGACCGAACCCTAAATTGAACTTATTGAATCCCGCTAATTGAACCCTAAATTGAATGTCCCAATTCAACCGTCCCCTAAATTGAACTAATTGAACCCTAAATTGAAGTAATTGAACCCTAATTAAATCCTAAATTGAATGCCCTAATCCGGGGTCCAACCCTAAATTGAACCCCTAATTGAACCATAAATTGAATGCCTTAATCCAATCGAACTCTAAATTGAACCCTAAATTGAATGCCCCAATTCAACCGAACCCTAAATTAAACTAATAGAACCCCCTAATTGAACCCTAAATTGAAGTAATTGAATCCTAATTAAACCCTAAATTGAATGCCTTAATCGAATTGAACCCTAAATTAAACTAATTGAACCCCTAATTGAACTTTAAATTGAATGCCCTAATCCAACCGAACCCTAAATTGAACTTATTGAACCCCCTAATTGAATGTCCCAATTCAACCGACCACTAAATTGAACTATAATTGAACCCTAAATTGATGTAATCTAACCCTAATTAAACTACTTGAACCCCTGATTGAACCGAACCCTAAATTAAACTATTTGAAACCCTAAATTGAATGCCCGAATCCAATCGATAGATGATTTTAGGTTATTAATTGATGATTTTAGGTTATTAGCTGTGCATTTGAAGTAAATGAGATTATTAATTGATAATTTTAGGTTAATTGATGATTTTATATTGTTAATTGTACATTGAGCATTTGAGATATTGAGATTGTTGACGAAGGATGGGACCTAATTGGATTGAATGTGTGATTTTTATTGCATTGAGCATTTGAGAATTGAAAATTGAGATTGTTGACGGAGGATGGGACCCAATTGGATTGAGATCCCCATTAGGTAGCACAGACACGGACACCGCGTCCGATCGACGCTGACACCGAAACAACATATTTTAGCTTTATACTTGTGGATACCTCTTCAATGGGTGTCCGGCACCTCTTCAATGGGTGTCTGGCTGTCCGGCAATTAAAAAATAAATCAATGTCTTCGAACACCCAATATGAGGTGTTCGACACGTGTCCGGATGTGTAGATGAGGTGTCGGTAAGTCACGGACACCCCGTCCGATCGACACCGACACCAAAAATGTTACATTTTGCTTTATATGTGTGGACACCTCTTGAAGGGGTGATGGACACGTTGTCCGGCATTTAAAAAATAAATCAATGACTTCAGATGTGTCCGAAGGTGTCGGTACGTGTTGGTAGGTGTCGGACACGTGTCCAGAGGTGTCTGACAAGTTTCTGGAGGTGTTCGACACGTTTCTGGATATGTCGATGAGGTGTCGAGGTATCGGTAGGTCACGGACACTGCGTCCGATCGACACCGACACCGAAATGTCACAATTTGGCTTTATACTTGTGGACATCTCTTCAAGAGGTGTCCGGTACCTCTTCAGGGGGTGATGGACATTGCGTTTGGCATTTAAAAAATAAATCAATGTCTTTAGACGTGTCCAGAGATGTCGGACACCATACCGACACCCTATATGAGGTATTGGGAATTGAGATTGTTGACTGTGCATTGAGAATTTGATAATTGAGATTGTTAACGGAGGATGTGACCCAATTGGATTGAGATATCTGTGAATTAGTTGAATGGTTGGTTGTTGAATTTAGGTTAATTAGGTTAACGCGACATTTTTAGCACCACTTAGAATCTCATTGTAGCTCCAGCACTGGCTATAATTAGCCCTGATTAGTCCCGATTAATCCTAATGAACCCAATTAACCCTAATTAGCTCTAACGAGCCTAATTAGTTTTAATTTACCCTAAGAACCTAATGAAAATTAAATCAGCTGTAATTACTCCAAATTGATCCTAATTAACACCAATCAGTCCAAATTAAACCCTAATTAGCCCTAATTACTCATATATTGTAGACCTGTGATTAGATTAATTAAACCCTAAAACCTAACTAAACTCTGATTACTTGCCTAACTAGTCGTAATTAAGCCTAATAACCCAATTAAGCCTAATTAGCCCTAATTAGGACTAATCAACACTACTCCGCACAATTAAACCCTAATTAGCTCAAAATAACCCTAATTAGTTATAATCAACCCTAATTAGCTATAATTAGCCCAAGGTAATCCTCATTAACACTAATTAGCCCATAGATTGTTCAATTACTCGTTTCTTATAAAACCTGCATTCTTTATATTCGTTATTGTTTTGCGAAGTTCATTGGCAGCGAGATGGTTCAACTCGTTGCCAACGAATTCTATTTAAACTGGAATTGGTAACATATGCAACGATCTTTCTGCAGTTTTGATATTTTGGAAAGATTCTTACATATATTATCAATTTCTAAACGCATGTATGCATAAAAACCCTTAGTTCCCGTTCAAAGGTACTCATTGCAAAGTGACGCTTTGTAATGAGCCTTTGGATGTCCAGTTTGGACAATTTGGAAAAGTTACGTGTTTATAAAATAGTGTTTCAACTCATGCTCTGTGTTCTATGTCATGGATATTTGGTACATGTTCTCACATGTTTCTCCGGGTGCATACAGATCTGGTGTTCGAACATCCGTCAAACCTTACAAGCCAAGGTTTGATGAATGTTAGAACACCTAATCGATGTCGTGTACTTGGAGAAATACGGGGAGGTGCTGCCGATTTTTTCACAGACATAGGACTAAGCATGAGTTATTCACTGTTTTATAAACATGTGCTTTTCTGAATGGGATAGGACCACTACATATTAGAGAATAGAGGGGAAATACATAGACATGTTGTCACATTCATGCATTCATATTTATATCGATCCTGCCTAATGATTGGTCATAATTGAAGGTGGTATATAATACGATAATTCAGTCGTCATGTCGGTCGATCGAAGTTGGATGAAAAGGAAGAATGCTGACGATTTTGAGGATCGCGTTGACGAATTTCTCGACTTCGCTTATGCGCATCCTGCACATAGACTTTGATAAGATAAGGTGTCCGTGCGGTAGATGTGAGTTGTTGCATTGGAGAAAAAGAATTGAAGTAAAATAACATCTTCATCGGTACGGTTTTATGGGTGGATACACAAGGTAGACGCAGCACGGGGAAATGATAGTATTTTAGTCCAACCCGACTAGTCAAACTGAAGTTAGGGAGGAGGCACGGTATGATTACCGAGATATGATTATGGATGCTGGGCATGCTAATGTTAACTGGCGTTTTGAAGGTGGTGACGATAGTCCATAACCGCCGAACGAGGGGGCTCATCAATTTTATGAGTTGTTGAGAGCTGCGGAAGAGCCGCTGTTGGATGGAGCTCCGAAACACACACGGCTGTCTGTGGTTAGTAGGTTATTACAGTTGAAATCAGACCACGGGCTGAGTGAGAAAGGTTTTAACGAGTTTGTTACCTTAATCAAAGAAATTATGCCCGAAAGTGAAAAGCTACCGCCGTCGTACTATGACGGGAAGAAGATGATGAAGAAACTTGGGTTGAGCTATGAGCGGATAGATGCGTGCAATAACGATTGTGTATTATTCTGGAAAGAGAATAAGGATTTGTCACGGTGTCCAGTATGTGATCATTCGAGGTACAAACCGGACAAAGGGAAGAAGAAAAACATTGCATGGAAGATATTGTGATATTTCCCGGTCACACCACGGCTTCAGAGAATGTACTACTCCTCCAATACGGCTGAACATATGAGGGCTCACCGTGAGACTCGTAGCAACGATGCCGATGTGCTGACACACCCAGCTGATGGAGAGGCGTGGAAGGAGTTTGACCGCAGGCATCTCAGTCTTTGCTCAGGAAGTTCAGAATGTTAGACTTGGTCTGGCAACCGATGGGTTCAACCCTTTCGGTCAGTCTACCACGCCTTACTCCTGTTGGCCTGTTATTATTGTCCCGTACAACCTTCCACCAGGCATGTGCATGAAGAAGCCGTACATGTTCTTGTCGTTGCTTATTCTGGGGCCGAAGAGTCTCAGCAAGGACATAGATGTGTATTTAAGGCCGTTGATTGATGAGTTAAAACAGTTATGGAATCATGGAGTCGAAACATATGATGCATCCCTTAAACAGAATTTTCAGATGAGGGCTGCTTTGATGTGGACTATACATGATTTCCCTGCATTGGGAATGACGTGTGGCTGGAGCACACATGGGAAGCTAGCATGCCCTGCTTGTATGGGCGTGAACCCCGGTCATACGTTAAAGCACAGTAGAAAGCCCTCGTGGTTCGGATGTCACCGTAAGCTTTTGCCACCGGGCCATCAGTTTCGTAGGCAGAAGGATAAATTTGACGGGACAATCGAGCGTGAGGTTGTCACACTGGACTACCCATCTGGTGAAGAAGTGCTCTCACACCTGGAGGCACTTGATACTGACATACCACACGGCAAGGGTGTGCCAGATCAGAAGATTCTAAGGTACGGGAAAGAGCACAACTGGAGAAAATTTTGTATCTTTTGGGAGTTAGCCTACTGGAGGACGCTCGTTATCCGAAACAACATGGATGTGATGCATATTGAGAAGAACGTTTTTGATAATGTGTTCAACACAGTGATGAATGTCAAGGGCAAATCGAAAGATCACCTTAAAGCGAGAAGGGATCTACAACAGTTGGGTGTACGCCGTGAATTGCATCCTCGGACAGTCAGTGGGAGGACGATACTTCCGAAAGCACCTTACTGTCTAGACAAGAAACAAGTGGAGAAGGTCTGTCAGTGGGTTAAGAATTTGAAGCTTTCGGATGGGTTTGCGTCCAACATATCTCGTTGTTGCAATGTATCGGAATGCAAGTTCCAAGGGATGAAGAGTCACGACTGCCACGTATTCATGGAAAGATTCATTCCTATTGCCTTCCGGGGACTGTTGCCACGGGTTGTTTGCGAGACTTTGACTGAATTATCTCATTTCTTTCGAGATATATGTTCTTCTACGATCCGGGTGAGTAACATGGAAGTGCTTGAGAAGAACATTATGGTGACGATTTGCAAGCTGGAGAAAATCTTCCCACCTTCGTTCTTTGATTCAATGGAGCATCTGCCTGTTCACTTGGCATATGAAGCTAAGATGGGTGGACCCGTGCAATATCGGTGGATGTATCCCTTCGAGAGGTAATCTTTAAATTGTTACAGTTGTTCGTTTACACTTAATGCGACACCTGTTATCATTGATATTCCACCTAACTCGATTCGCTAAACTTCTAGGTTCATGTTCCATTTAAAGAAAAAAGTCTGCAATAAGGCTCGGGTTGAGGGCTCAATTGCGGAGGCTTACGTAATGGAAGAACTTGTAAACTTTTGTAGTCAATATTTCGGGCCTGATGTTGGTACAAGGTTAAATCAACTAGGCCGAAATGACCCCGGATAAGCACAAATTTGGAAGGGCAATTGTCAATATTCAAGCAGTCAGGTAGTCCGTTCGGCCGAACGTATACTCGATGGCTAACGGATGAAGAATACAGTGCTGCAACAATATATGCCCTTCTAAATTGCGATGAAGTTTCGGCATTCGTTGAGTAAGTTAAAGTCTTAATTCACTTACATTGCTGTACATAATTGAAAGTGTGTGTTAAGCGAGTCAACTATATATTGGTTTGCAGTGAGTTCGATGCGGAATCTTTAATCACTGATCCCGCTGGACTTGAATCTCATCAGAAATCACAATTTGTACAGTGGTTCAAAAGGCGTGTAAGATTGTTAACATTATATTATGTGTTATATACAGTTCTGTGGCCAATTAGTATACTGATTTATCCTTAATTTTTACCGTCATCTACAATAGGTTCAGTCAATGGATAGACCAGTGGCCTCCTGCTTGAAATTACTAGCTGAAGGCCCTAACAAACAAACATCCTGTTACGGAGGCTATATCATCAACGGGTTTAGGTTTAACGTAAAAGATGATGACCGAACAAAACAAACCCAAAACAGTGGAGTCTTGGTCAACGGCGACTGTTATGCCGAGAATTGCATGGACTTTTACGGAGAGCTAGATGAGATTGTTGAGCTAACATATCTGGGTTCCCAAAACTGCCTGGTAATGTTCAAGTGTACGTGGTTCGATGTCACATGCAGTAGAGGAATCCGTGTTAGCTCTCAAGGGATTGTAGATGTCAATGTCAAGTCAAGACTTGCATCAGACGAGCCCTTTGTGTTTGCTAGTCAAGCTGTACAAGTCTTTTACGCGGAGGACGTCGCCAATCCCAAATCTCATTGGTATACAATTATCAAGTCCAAGAAATTGCCCGTGACATATGACAGTGAGCTAGACTCCTTTCAAGCCGACCAACCACCTGTCTTGTTCCCTGTTGAGGTCAACAACGAGGAGGACGATCTTCCTCTTCCAACAACACTTCATGTAGGAGAAGAAGTCGTAGATGATGACGCGGAAGACGTGGAAAGTGTTGGAGATGATGTGACTGAGTCTACTGATGAAGAGGATGAATTAGAAGATGAAGAGGACGACGAGTCCCACGAAGAAGAGGACGACGAGGAAAGTGATGAAGATGATGATTCTCAAACTGAAAATGATTGACTTGTAATGTTGTAACATCCGGGAAAAATGTAGTAACATTTTAGAACTTGGTTCATATTGATGTGTTTTTGCACCTCCGTTCATATATATATAGTGCCGATGATGATTTTTGCCAAATTATTGTTTTTAATGTGTTAATGTCTTTGTAATTTATCTATACGAAGTCAGATATGGATAGGATACGGGCTATTCGTGGCCGGGCTGGACGCCGAGCTGCTTCCTCCCCGGTGGGTCCCACCTCGTCATTGCCCACTGATGACGAGGCACAGAGTGATCGTGTACAGCAAATGGGGCCCCAGCTCCAGCCCCAGCCCTAGTCGTCGCCATCGCCCCAGCCCGACGCAGATTCATCCCACACGCGCGTTGATTCTCCTTCTTTCGTACCACAGGTATAGTTGATAACGGTGTTTAGTACATTTTCGCTAGCCTTATATTTAAAGTATATTTGAACTGTATTAATGTCTGTGTTTTGTAGGATCTCGACGAGGCCGCGGGGAACGCATCGACCCCCAGCGTAAACAGAGAGTTACGCTCACGCAGGAGGGCCTGTAAGTAAAAAAAATATCACATCATGCCTTATATTTAAAATTTTGGGGTGTTAATTTATATTTGAACTGTATTAATTTATTTATTTACTTCTTTGGCAGGATCCTGGAGAATCAGGCGAGGACGAAGATCGGCGTTCTTGTGAAGGGCCGATTCTTCGAGCCACGCCTGTACTGGAAGGACTGGGATGCCGCTGCGAGGGAGTCCCTATGGGAGGAGTGGCTGGTACGGTGAAGTATTTTTTTCAGCGATAGTATTTGTTTAATTAGAGTTTGTTTTCTGTAGTTAATTTGTGTTATTGAATGCCTTACAGGAGGGGTTCACGTTTGACTCGCCTGAGCAGCAGGCACTGGGGCAGCAGGCCTTCTTTGCTTACATCGGCAAGAATTACCGCCGATGGCTCCACGACGCACGGGACCGGGCGAAGAAGATGCTGCCCGAGGGTGCCCCGATGACGGAGATGACGAGATATCCCCCACATTGGATATCTCCAACTGTATGGACGGAGATGATAGATCGGTGGGCTGCGGATCCAGGTTGGGACGCCAAGAGTAAGAGCGGGGCTGAGAACAGACAGAACAAAGATCCGACGCACACGGGGGGGTCGGTGCCACACGACATCGTCCGACACAAGAATGCGGTCGAGCACCCGGATCTGGAGGACGATGAGGTCGTAGCTCTGACGTATAATCAGACGCACGTGCGGAAGAAGGACAAGGACGAGACGCACCGGGCGGGCGACTATATTTCAGATATTGCCCGGCGGATCGATGTGAGTCAATTTGTTTAAGTTGTTAATTTTTTGTCTTTCTATCCTCAATGTCTGTTGCGTTAATTAATGCCCTAACATATCTTTAAATCACTGTTTTTGCAGGCCTCGTATGAACAGCTTAGGGGGTCCGAGGAGCAGTCCGGACAGCCATCAGCGTCCACTAGTACGGGTGCGAGTACTGGGGCGTTGAAGCGATGGCTGGATACGCCGGAGGTCGTCAATCGGCCGAAAGGCCGCATACGCGGCCTGCCTAGTCGGACTGCTCGTGCCGTGATAGGAGCGTCCTCACCCCCCACTGCCCCTCCACAGACACCGGCTCCTCGGTATCCAGTTGGACGACGAGGAGATCCAGCGCATTGCTACGGTGGTGTTGAGGATGATCAGGAGCAGGATCAGAAGGGTACCGCAGCTGGACATGCCGAGCCGCCCCGGATCAGCAGGATCCAGATCCGGGACTCGGCAACCCCTGATGAGCCCCTCCCGTGCCCGGTCCCAGCTTCCCCCCCCCCGGCCCCCGCGCCTGGCTTGTACTTTCTCCCCTCCCCTAACCAGCTGTATCCGGTTCCCAGCTTGTACATAATGAGTCTTTTTTATGATTAATTTTATATATTTCTTTGTGTATTGATTATTGCGCGTTGTTGTTGAGGATTGATTTTTTTATTACAGGTTTGGGCATTAGAAAAATAAAAAATATATTTTAAAAAAATTTGACTTTTGGCGACGGATTATATCCGTCGCTAAAAGTATTTATTACTATCCGTTTTTAGCGACGGATTATTCCGTCGCTAAATAAGACATTTAGCGACGGAATATTCCGTCGCTAAAATATTTATTACGTTGCTAATTTAACAAAAAAAATTAAATTAAAATACTTAAAATATAATTAGAAACGGATATTCCGTCGCTAATTAATAAATAAATCAGTCGCAAAAACTTAAATATTACACGACAGATTTGAAAATTCTATCGCCAAACTATTAACGGGCTTTTATACGAGGGACTTTTAGCGACGGATTTCCCCGTCGCTAAAAGCCTTTTTTCTTGTAGTGCATGAATTTAATTCCCAGCCCATGACCCAATTCTACAATGATCACGGTATATTACACCAAACCTCTTTGGTCGATACACCCAAATAAAATGGGAGGGTTGAGAGGAAACACAGTCATATTCTAGAGGTCACCCAAGCCCTACGTTTTCAAGCCAACCTACCTATTGAGTTTTGGGGGGAATGTGTTCTTACCGATGCTCACCTCAAAAACCGTACTCCTTCAGCCATTCTCAAACACAAAACACCCCATGAATTCCTCTTCCAAAAGGTCGCATCATATTCCCATCTTCGGGTCTTTGGGTGTCTTTGCTATGCTCACACAAAATTCGCAGACAAATTTGCCCCTAGAAGTAGACGCTGTGTTTTTCTTGGGTATCCCCCAGGCAAGAAAGGTTGGCGGGTATATGATTTTGAAACTAATCAAGTCTTCTTCTCTCGGGATGTGAAGTTTGAGGAAACCATCTTCTCATTTACCACACCTCTCGGCCCTTCTCCTATACCCGCGACCGCCATTTTCTGCCCAGCATGGGACTGTGCCAAACATCCTATGGCATCCCCTCCGGTGATAGGGGAGACACAGCACCAGTGACAGGGGGAGATCCGCCACCCTCACTGGCTGCCACTTCTTCCCCTGGTCTGTCAAGTATCACTGCGGGTCCTGACCCCGAGATCTTCTCTCCTGCTTTTCCACAGAACTCTCTTACTGCTCCGTCTCCCACTCTTGGTCATGGAAAGTGACAAAAGAAAGCTCCTTCTGTTCTCAAGGACTATGTATGTCACACTGCTCAAGTTCTTCCCCCCCCCCCCGCATCTTCAACACCCACCAACGGCTCTAGCGGTCCCAGGTATCCTCTGGCTAATTTTATATCTTGTAAGTCATTTTCTGCTGCATACACTCAATTTTTGGATACAGTTTCTTCTGGCTCTGAGCCGCATTCCTACAAGACTGCATCCTATGATCCAAAGTGGCGTGCAGCCATGCGAGCAGAAATTGACGCTCTTGAAGCAAATGGTACCTGACTATTGAAGACTTACGTCCTGGCAAGAAGCCCATTGGCTCAAAATGGGTGTACAAAATTAAATTCAACTCTGATGGGTCTATTGAGAGATACAAGGCCAGGGTTGTGGTTCGAGGGGATACTCAAGTTGAAGGACTTGACTATACCGAGACTTTTGCTCCAGTTGCCAAAATGGTGAGCATCCGGGTATTCTTAGCAGTCGTTGTTATTAAAAATTAGGAGCTCCATTAAATGGACATAAACAATGCCTTTCTGCATGGTGATCTTCATGAAGAAGTATATATACGGCCACCTCCGGGGTTCTCTCTTTCTAGCTCAAATAAGGTTCTTCGTTTGCACAAATCTCTCTATGGTTTACGACAGTCACCCCGCAACTAGTTTGCAAAGCTCTCCACCACCCCACGTTCTTATGGTTTTCTTCAGTCGCATGCTGATCACTCACTCTTCACCTACCGGAAAGGGGACGTCTTTTCTCTCTGTCCTTGTGTATGTGGATGATTTGATACTAACTGGGAATAACAGCACCGCCTGCTCTTCGTTCAAAAGTATCTTAACGACTGCTTTAAGCTCAAAGACATCGGGCCTCTCAAGTATTTTTTGGGCATCGAAGCAGCACGTGGACCGCGTGGCCTCTTTCTCTCTCAGCGTAAATATACACTGGATATCCTCTTTGAATCCGGTTTATCTATATCTAAGCCTATTGCATTCCCTATGGAACAGAACCACGGTCTTGGTCTTGCTGGCGGTCCTCTCCTTTTCGACCTAGGACCATATCGACAACTCATTGGTCACCTTGTCTACCTCACCATCAATAGGCCTGACATTTGCTATGTGGTCCATGTCTTGCCCCAGTTCATGCAGTCTCCTCGTTCCCAACATTGGGACGTTGCACTTCGGGTTTCACGATATCTTCAAGCCGCCTCGGGCCAAGGCTTGTTTTTGCTGATTGATAGTCCTCTTCAGATCTATAACTTTTGTGACTCGGACTGGGCTAGCTACCCACTCACTCGGCGTTCCGTTACCGGATATTTTGTTTCCTTGGGAAATTCTCCCATTTCATGGCGTACCAAGAAATAGCCGACAGTTTCTCGATCATCTGCTGAGGCAAAATACCGTTCAATGGCGGTAACCACTTGCGAGCTCACGTGGCTCAAATCCTTTCCTCTCTCTCTTGGCATTCACCATGATCGTCCCATGAGACTCTTCTGTGACAATCAAGCGGCATTACATATTGCTTCGAACCCGATCTTTCATGAAAGGACCAAGCACATTGAGATTGATTGTCACTACGTTAGAAAGCAGCTACTTGCCGGCAACATTAGTATCGCACATGTTCGCACAGCACAGCAGGTCGCCGACATCTTCACTAAAGCACTTGGGCTTCACCAGTTTCATTATCTTTGTGGCAAGTTAGGCATTCGAAATCTCCATGCTCCAACTTGAGGGGGAGTATCAACCGGGATTATGCACATGTTAAATAAGTGCTTAACTTTAGAATCTTGACAGTCCATAACAAATGCCATGCACATGTTAAATAAGTACTTAACTTTAGAGTCTTGACAGCCCATAACAAATGCCATGATCTATTTCCCTTCCTTCCTGTATAGCTTAAGTTTTTGGCATAGTTATAGGATTTCCATCTTTTACAGCTTCATTTTAGCCCATAGAATTAGTTCTTCAGTGTATATATATAGTGCTACATGTAAATGAGAAAGAACACAACAATTGATACCATTTTTGTCGATATCTCCACCATAACATTACTTCATATACGTACTGTCGGATATGCACACTTCCTTATTACCTTATGCCGTCATATTTCATTTGTGCTTTAACAAACTTGTTCCATGAGTTTCATTTTTGCTTTAACAAACTTGTTCTATGAGTAAAGATAGAAGTCACTTCACTATTAAATCGACAAGGGAACAAGGAGAAAATGGGATTACAATATTATCGAATGAATCTCAAAAGAATGCACAAGGACTCCAGCCTGAGTCTACTCGTGATATATCGTATAGTATAACTCATCATCAGACGAGTCAATTTTAGTTGCAAAATCATGTGACAGACCTAAACTGAGGCCACATGAAAGAACCAAAACTGTTCAATTGTCATTTATCCTAGATTCGCGTACTTGCTCGCTTGTCTACACTCTACACACAACACCTTCCCTTGAGTGCTTTCGAAGGGGGGTCTTCACTCCCTAGATAGAAGCCAGGCTATCTGTATAGTGAAACACTTTAAACTATTGCTCTTCTTTCCCATTATCTAGGTAATAAAGACTTCTTGCATCGGAGTACTACGTCAAAGACTTTGAACTCCTCCATTTATAGGGTCCTACATAAACAGCTTCCCTTCGTAAATCTCCGCAAGAACCACACCACCCTTCAAACACCCCACCCGCCTCACCATCCCTACCACCTACGGAACGGTCAACCTCTCACCCCAACATTCTACGCCGTCTCTATCATCCTCCGTAGACCACATGTTTAAATAATCATTCTTGCCATACCAAAACAACATTGTCCTTGAAATCCACAAGAAGTCATATGCTCGTCTAGTCCAGCGCAAACACACCCAATATTGGCAACAACCTGTGATTTTTCATGTCAAAAAATGGATGCCATGCCTGGAAATTTTGTCCTAATGTTGGCAATCCAATAAGAGTTTTCCTAGACAATTATAGCACCACCTTTATCTGAAATAACAAAAAAAAGAATTATTCAGGTGGCCCGAGCTATCAATCTTCCACCAACACTCGGCATTGGCCAAACACACCTCAAATCGAATTGGTAGGTCACAATGGGCATGACCTTGTAATCATTGGCAACCTGGTCAAAGTGTCACGAACCTAGTTCAGGCAGAGCCTGAGATCGACTATAGGAAGAAACAAGTGGAGCTAGCCCATGCACGTGTGGAGGTCAGTGAGGATCCACGTCAATAGGCTGGTGGATGGATAACGACCAACAGGCAAGCATAAAGCAAAGAAGAAACAATGTCTTTTCGTGGGTTAACATTCAAATTTATCATGTCTTAGCGACGCATAGTTTTCCGGTTAGTTTTGCCCCCAAGTGTCATTTCCTGTTTAAAATTTCAATCAGAATTTCAGTTGTAAAACAACCCAAACACGGGGGGAAATGAAGAAGGCAGCACGTGCATTGTAATAGAAAACTCCCAATTTCTCTCTCTATCAATACAACTTCTTGATTTCTAGCTTCTTCTCTATCTTTTATTCCTTTCCGTCTTCTTTTTCTTCCTTTGTTAACCTTCAATAACTCTAGACTCTCACAGCCATGGCCACCATGTTCAGTAGCATCTTAGGTCAGATATGCTAAACTGTTATTAGAGCCTCGCGATCGAGGCTTGAGCTAGAGCAAGAGTGAACAATATTTCTTATTCTGTCCTATATATTATTATTACACAGTATCTTACCCCTTTTTGCATTCATATGCCCAAGCTGAATGTTGGTTTGCTGCCCTATATTAATTAAACAGTTAGATAGAGCAAGATCGGATCAATTTGTGAGGGATCTCTACGCCAGGTTTTCAATAACCAATGGCATTAGTGCAATAGGAGAATTGAATAAACTAAAGTAACCAGGCACAGCAGATGAGTATTTTAACTAATTCGAAGCAATTAGGGCTCAAGTAGTCCAAGAATTTGAATAGTTCAAGTTTGAGTCGATGAACTTCATGGCACAATTAAGCAAATTCCAAAACTGAACCTCCATACTAAACACAACACCTTCCCCCAGCGGTAGAATGAGAAACATGCAATACATGACTTTTATTCTTAACATGCATGCCAAATCAAAATGGAACAATTTTTATGACACGGAAGGAGTAATACTTTAAAAGTTATCATATTTTTGTTTGTTTACTTATAAGAAATTTGACGCCTTTTGATTTCTAACAAATGGTCAGAGTTAATCAACATGGGTAGTCTTGATCAAATGTTCGAGATTATTAACTTAGTCTTTTAAACTACTTAAATATAGTGAAAACTTTACTTTGTTAATTTTTTTAAGAAAAAAAATCTCTATTACTAATTTATTTAATCCTTTATTTCTATCTTGTTTTAGCATATGTGTTATTTATACTTTTTTGTACTCCATGATACTTTATCCTTTTCCAATGAGTTACATGATGACAAATACTGTATATAAAATCTCAAACTTGACAAATAACAGAGTAAAATTAAATTAGCATATTTTCTTATTTCAAATAAGCTAAGCAGATCTAATATACAGATTATCATATCCACTACAAGAAACAGGGTCTTTAGCAATCGCATTTAGTGACTGTATTTTAAGGCCGTCGCTAAAGCTTAATTTAGCGACCGCTATATGTGGCGGTCGCTAGATCTAGTCAAAATCTTGCTGGGTCAAAAAAAGAATTGATGACTAATTTAGCGACCCACTAATTTAGCGACCGCTATAGGTAGGGGTGAGCACGGTTCGGTTCGGTTTGGTTCGGTTTGGGGGTCAAATCGCAAACCGAACCAATAGACCTCGGTTCACAAATTTTTAAACCAAACCGAACCAAGACACCTCGGTTTGAACGATTCGGTTTGAACAGTTCAAACGGTTCAAATTGAACGGTTCGGATCGGTTCATGTCAAAATTCCAAAGCTAATTTTCCCAATCTTAAATCTTAATATCTAACATGAATTGTATCTTATTATTCTTGAATCTACTACAAAGTACAGACTACTCGATAAATCTTAATATCTAACATGAATTGTATTTTAACATGAGTTGTATATTATCGTTCTTGAATCTTTTCATGTTTACACTTTACACTACAGGAGCTATAATATAAGTGATGCAATAGTTGGAAGATCCAATAGATTAGAATTAGAAGAGTTATTCCATTTATGCGAATACCAACAGAATATAAGAAGCTCAGTTTAATGATCTATCTTATGTCTCTAGAGGCTAAAATTTTTAAATTTGAAATCAGCAGCTAAAATTGAAATATCAAAATCAAAATCGAAATGGGTAAAAGCTAAAAAATTGAAATCAAAATTGAACTCACCTGCTCACTGTTCAGAAGCAGAAGACAGCACTTCAATCTGAGAAAACCCAATTGCAATTTGGGAAATAGAGTGAGAGAACTCTACTTCAATCCAAGAAAACTCGACTGCGGTGACCCTTAATCTTCCATGGCCAAGTCAGATGCAACAGATAGAGAGACAGAGGGCGCGAGGCCGCGAGCTAGGAAGAAAAGCGTAAAACTGCGGATAACTGAATCTTGAGTGCCGATTGATTTGGTTCCATCATCCGTGGTCTGCAATTTGTATTATTTGTGGATTTTTTGTCTCTAAAGAAGAAGATTGGAAGTATTATTTGTGGGTTTGTTGTCTCTGAAGAAGAAGATTGGAAGAGATCGAAGACCGAAGTAGCCATGGAAAGAGGGGTGGCTGAACACTGAAGTCAAATCTGAAGGAGTTAGCCTTAGGGTGAGCCGTGAGCAAAGTTACTCTACCCTGATTATTAAGTTAACCAGGATAAGATATATATATATATATATATATATATATATATATATATATATATATATATATATATATATATATATACCTCGGTTCGGTTCGGTTTAACGACGGTTTGGAAAACCTGAACCGTGAACCGAACCGAACCGGCCTCGGTTTGAAAATCTCAATCCAAACCGTTCAAACTCATCAACGGTTCGGATTCAACCGGTTCGGTTCTATCGATTTGAACGGTTTGGATCAGTTTTATCGATTCGATACTCACCTTTAGCTGTAGGGATCGCTAAATTAGCGATCGTTTTGACAGTCGCTAATACCATCGCTAAATTTAGTGACCGGGTCGGCGATAGCTAAATATTAAGTAATAATTCCCCCGTCAGCCCATCTCTCTCTCTCTCTCTCTCTCTCTCTCTCCTGCTCTGCATCCAATCCCATATCTCTACTTTGCATCAAATTTGAACCGCCATAGACCACCGTCACCCTTGCCGCCGAAGACCAATCTATGCAACCGTGCCCACTCCCGCAACCCCTTCTCGCCAAAAACTAGTCGGCAAGCCCACGACGCCGCGAAGCCACCTTGCCGACACTGTTGCCGGCTGTACCACAGCCAAGCCCCCACACGCCACCTTCAGGTGTGTAGGTTTAGGTTTCAATTTATTTGATTTATGTTTCAATGTTTCTCATTTAGGTTTTTTTTTATGATTTGGGTTTTGCACATTTCTGATTTAGGTTAATTAGGTTCCGATTTTGCATGATTTTCTTTAATCCAACTGATTTGTGTTGTTTTTTTTCTGGGTCTTGTGGGTGGTTTGTGGTAATGGGTTTGGTTGTTTTGTCCTTGGGTGTGGCTAGTTTTGTTAGATCTGAGGTTTTCTTGGCCATAAGTGAATTGGGTTTTGTTGAATATGAGGTTTTGGAGGTGGAATTAAGCTTCTTGAGCTGGGTTTTCAAAACGGGTGCTTGTTAGGTTGAATCTGTGGTGGGTTTAATAAGTTTCGTTTTGTTCTTGGTTCAGACGGGGGCGACAGTGGTGAGCTTGATGCTTTGGTTGATATGCTGGAGGATTTGATGAGTTTGGTTTGGTTTTTCAATGAACTTGTAATGGTGGGTTGAATCAGTGGTTTGGTTTTCAATGAACTTGGATTCACATTTTGCAAAGTGGGACATTTCTTAGTTCATGGAGGAGTTATGTTCTGGGTTGCAAGCATTCAACTGCATATGGTTTAAATTGCAATTGCAAGCCATTTAAGTCTATGTTAATAAGTAATTAAATTGCAAGCCATTTAAGTCTCATACCTTAGGATTTATAGTATTAGAAAATGGTTTTATGTACAAAAGCTCCTACAGATAGATGTTTCTTCTATGCTAATAAGAAAATGGATGGGAAAATAATCATGTAGTCACTTGGGATCCAAAAGTTTTGCTAATTGCCAACTAATCTGAAAATATAGAAAGATTTAGAAATGGGTGCAGTTTTATTATAAGGGTCATTGTTCATCTAAATTGGCTTCCTTAAGCCTTATTCAAAGGGGTCAAAGGATGAAAACATTTCTGATGCGATTTTCAAAATGATTAAAATATTTTTTTTGGGAACTTAAAGACCTATGAAGGACGGGTGCACCAATCAGAGTGAAGCACTGGCATCGGGTGCGCGTCGGGTGCGGCGTGGGTGCGTTTCCGGTGTCGATATGATATTATTCATTTATTTATTTATTTATTTTCCTAAATACCGGGTGCGGATCCAGTACATATGGGATTTGAGATCTCAAATTTGAGAGGGGAGTGACCAAGAAAGAGAGAGAGCAGCGGCGAGAAGAGCCACAAGCGTGACCACCTCGGCGACCACCAGAAACTCTGACAACGACCAGCAACTCCAAAGATGATGACCACGACTCCGGTGACGACTGGCTACACCGACGACAACCCATCGCGTATTAGGGTTTTTCGACAGAGAGGTGACCGCTGAAAAAGAGAGGAGAAGAATAATAAGAATAAGAAAAAGGAGAAGGAGAAGGAGGGGGAAGAAGGAGAAGTCACCGTGACCTTACCTAGGGTGACTCTGCAGCAAGAATCTTTTTGACAGCTGAACCAAAAATTGTTGTATAGTTTAAATTTATTAACTAATTATTAAAATTAGTTTTAGTATTTTAAGAAAATACAGCTATACACATACACACCAGTGTATTCAGCAATTCAATTTGAAAATTTACGAAAGAGCCCATTAAACTTAAGTTACCTATCAAACTTGATAAAAATATTTCTTTTTGCATATATATATATATATATATATATATATATATATATATATATATATATATACATATATATATATATATATATATACGCCGTATTCCCGCCGCACCCGTATCCTAATATTTTTAAAGTGACGTATCTGTGTATCCGCACCCGCACCCATGTCCATGCTTCCTAGTTAAAGACAATGGGATCTACATGCTTTTATGGTGAGTTAAAAATGCAGTTTGAGAGTACTGTACATCCACCAAAATGTTGTTTGAACCGTACTAGATATATTCGAATATGAAAATGAGTGATTGTTATTAGATGATGAGTTTAGTATTTAAGAATATCTACTATTCTCAATTGATTTTTATATGGTCTGTGTGCCTACATAATTTTGCTGTAAAAGCAAAGTCTGCATTATTTATCAAGATATTTAAAAACGTCTCAAAGAGTAGAGTTAGGGATAAAATAGCAGTGACAACCTTGTGTCTTTTAGCGACAAAAGTTCTATGATATGGTCTTGATGTAAGAATTATTGCTATGAAAGAGTCAGGACAATAAGAGGAGGGATTTCGTTATAAAGTTCTTGTAAATGGGGTTGCTTGTAGGTATTGATTCTCGAGATCTATAACTGTACTTTGGCCTCTATATATTGATGTAGTTTATAGCACTAAAAACTCTCTGCTTATGATGTTCATGTTGGCTGTTATGTGTGTACAGTGAATGATAATTATTGCTTTGTTTGACTGAAATTCCTTATGTTACAGTGAATGATAATTGTTGCTTTATTTAACTGTTGCTTTGTCTGGAATTGTTCTATTGCAATTGTTCTATTGCTCTATGCAATTGTTCTATTGCAATTGTTCTAATTAGCCTTAAGTATCCCTAATTAACACTAATTAGCCCCTAGGAAGCAGCGACACTTCATATGAGTCGAGTTATGGTCTCCACCACCTAGCGACACCTCCGGACACATGTCCGACATCTCACTGCGGTGTCCGGGTCAGTGTCGGATGCAGTGTCCGTGTCCGTGCTACCTAGATTAGTACTAATTAATAGTGATTAGGCTAATCAACCCTAATTAAGCCCTGATTAACACTTATCAGCCCTAATTAGCACTAATCAATACTGATTAGTGCTAATCTACACTAATTAGCACTGATCAACACTGAATAGGCTAATCAGCCTTAATTATCCCTAATTTACTCTGATTAACAGTGATTAGCCTTAATTAGTACTAATCAGTCCTAATTAGCTTCATATTATTTATAATTAACACTAAATAGCCCCGATTTGCCCTAATTAACCCTGATTAGCCTTGATGGACATTAATTAGCCATAATCAGTCCTAATTAACATTGATTAACACTGATTAGCCCTAATTATGCCTAACTAGTACTAATCAGTGTTGATTAGTGCTAATCTACACTAATTAACATTGATCAACACTGAATGGGCTAATTATCCATAATTAGCCATAATTGGCACTAATTACCCCAATTAGCACTGAATGGGCTAATTATCCATAATTAGCCCTAATTAACACCAATGGACATTAAATAACCCTAATTAGCCATGCAAGAGCTGAGGTAGATAGAGGAGGACCCTGACAGAAGGCCCCCTGCGAGACTCCGCCAGTTTGAGCGCACACACCAAAACAGTGATGGGAAGTGGGTGTCTAAGAGCATCGAGCAGTTTGCGGTGAGCACATAACTCTTGTATTACTTTTGTATCCTATTGCATTTTTCGCGGTTCCTGCCAATAGAATTTCTATAACATTTTCGTTGTTTTCTTATACAGAGTTCATATAGAGAAAGAGTTCAGGCCAACTCCTTGCCAGAGAGTTCTCGTTATGTTACAGACGCTACGGGCGGTACTAGGAATGACTGTATACTCGGCCACCCTCGTCAGTCCGCACGAGCGTTGCTAGCCGGCAGACCTCAGACATCAGGCGAGACTAGTTGTAGCGGTCCTCGAGCAGATGCGACGGAGCAAGCGCACTTTAACACAATGTTTGATGAGCGCCTTCAGATGATGATCCATGGCAGTTATCTTTTGCCCGGGCCCAAACTTCATGTAATACAAATTTTCTCAAGTACTTATGTATTTTGGTCATTATATATGTGATCTTGATTTGATATATGATGTTGAATCATTTGTATGGCTTCGTACAGGGCGATACCGATGATCCTAGTGCCGGTGACCCCCAGGGCGATGAAGATATTGTTGGATCAAACGTGCCTTCTTCATCGAGGAATGAAGAAGATGATGACGGGGCTGGTCGTTCTGCTGGCGAGTGATCTAGATAAGGGTTTGGTTTATGTAATGACTGTTTTTATTGTTTTGAATTGATCATTGGTACTTAACTGTATGAATTTTATTATTGTAATGCATATGTTAACGTTTATCTATACTTTGAAGAATACGACAAGTTGTTTGAATGAATGCGGGACAAGGGGTTGAAACGATTTTGAATGAATGCGTTGAAAGCTTTCAGTGCATTCATTCAAAACCGTTTCAACCGAGGTTAAATCAGTTTTTGAAATGATTTAACCTTGGATTGATATTGGATTGGATGTGAATTGATATTAGTTTTACAACAGGTTATTTGACTCTTTTTTTTTTGCAAAATCAGGTTTAGCGACCGCACATCGTGGTCGCTAAATGAAATAAATGCGGTCGTTAATTTTAATATTTTAAAAAATATTTAAAAATATTTAGCTACTGCACATCGCGGTCGCTAAATGAAATAATTGCTGTCGCTAACTTTAATATATTTTTTAATAAAAAATTTACAAAAGTAAAATAATATTTAAAAATATTTAGCGACCACGACGGCAGTCACTAATTCGGTCGCAAACATATAATAATACTTAATAAAAAATTAAAATTTTAAATTAAAAAATATTTAGCGACCGCATCCGGTGGTCTCTAAATATAGTCAACGTGGTCGCTAAATTTAACGATCAATTCTTAAAAACGATCGTTAAAATTTAGCGACCTGACTTATAGCGCCATAGCGCGGTGGCTAAAGCCCCTTTTGGTGACCACTACGATCGCTAAAGCCCATGTTTCTTGTAGTGATCCTTTATATCTTGAGAATATGCTAGTATCACATCTCACCTATTAATACTTTTAAGAAATCTATAATATCTTTAAGGTATCAAAAAGTGTAAATCAGGCTTAATTGCACTTTAAATCTTGTGTTTGGCTAAAAATTACAATCAAAACCCTAACTTGACACCCTCGACCCCAAGATTTGTCATTTGTTGCAATCTCAGGATTTTTACTAATAACGGTCATTGAATTCGTCAATTTTGGGGGATATTTTTGTTTCTTTTAATCCTTTTTGGCCAAATCCTTCTTCAGTCCACATCTACCACCTTACTTCCGCACCACCAAGCTAGCCTCTTCTTCCCTCCAGTTCTTCGCCTCTACCACAACCTGCCCCTTCACCCCCCACCACCACCACGCACAATCTCTTTATGACCTACTATAGACCCACTCTAGCTACCTCCTAACACCCCCTCTTTACACACACACACACACACACACACACACAGTTACATACGTACACGCACGCAGAATCTACACATGCATCATGTGACACAACTCTCTCTCTCTCTCACACACACACACACACAGAGACATCATTAGATACATACACTCTGTTACTTTCGAGTCTGTTTAAGTTTCATGGAGATCATAACAGTGGCGAAAGAGAGGCCCTTGAGGGGGTGGCACACGACAAAGAGGGCCTTAAGGTTTCTTGGAATTGGGTTTTCAAATTTAATTAGCTTTGCTTTGTTTTACTTGAATTATGAATTCTTTTGGTACCAACTTTCTTGTAGTTTGGTGATTTAGGGGAGGAGGTAGTGGTGGTGAGGAGGAGGATAAGCAGAGCGTCAGCTGAGGAAAAGCTGCTGAGCAGTTGCAGCAGTGGCGGCAAGATCCACAACCATGGTGGATCGAGGTGGTGGCAGCGATGGTTAAGGCAGAAGAAGGAAAAAACGGAAAGGGAAAAGAAGAAAGAAGAAATTACCATCTTACCTTTCATTTTAACTTTGATCTCAACCATCGAAATTGGTTGAAAAAGTTTATTGATGAAAAAACTTTAAAAATAACCTAAAAGACAGGAATGCCCTTAAAAACTAACAGAATCCTTAACTCCAGTTAGTAAGATCTCAAGATTGCAACATGTGACAGACATTGGGGTCTTAGGTGTCAAGTCGTAAAATTTAGAAGGTTAGCTACAATTTTTAGCCAAGCACAGGGTTTATAGTGCTATTAAGCCATTTGACAACTATAACACCATTATTTGCTTATTAACATCCTTGTCATTCAATTATGTAAGTGGGCAGAGATCTCATCTACCACTCCCCTTACTTACTCATTAACTAGAGGGGTTTCCTTTGATAGCCAAAGGGGAATTTAAAAGGTAAAGGAACCCCATAGATTTTGAAGGATAATTGTCTCTCTTACATAGCTTTCCCATATTTGATCTTGTCTAGAAGCATTTCACCACTCACATGCAAAGACTCGAGATGCAACTATTGATCAAATATTCGTAGGTATTTAACACGTTTTTCTCTGCTCATCGTCTGTTTTATTTTATAGTTGAACTTCTCTGCCTGATGCATGTATCTGCTCTCAGATTCTTCCATCGGCTTAATATTTTCTTCGGGATTGATATAGCTAAAAATATGCCTATAATCTACAGACAACACGTGGCAGTTATGACACGTAGTCCAAATTACCTTATTGCTGATTAGGCACTTGTCATATCAGTCAACAGGCAGAATCCTAAAAAGACTCTAACTCTACCAACTAAGAAAGAGATGTGATCCTCTAGGATCCTAATTTGATTCTGATTGGAATCACAAGAAACCTAATTCTACTAGGGTTCTCCTTCCTACTACTAGATAAAGGGGTCTAACCCCTCAGGTATGGACAATTTACACACAATTACACATTGTGTCTTACTGCTTTTTTAGAATTCTACAGTATTAGCCATCTCTAACTTAATCATCAGAGCGTTCCCCTGCAGGAACCCCACCCGGCGGTCACTCCGTATTCTCTTTTGCAGGCCTACTTTTTGGTGTGGTTCCCGATCCAGTTTTTAGCTGCAATAGATTGGCACCATCTGTGGGACCCTCAGGGAACATGGCCAATCATTCTTCATCTAGCGACTCTTCACACAGTCATTCTCAAAATCGTCATAACTCTCAACGACTCAGTAGTTCTTGCAACCAACGTTCGACACCTTCACGTCGTCGTGTCGGTTTTGTAAAAGATTTCCATATTAATGTGACATCTACCACACCCGAATCAGAGACCAGATCTCAGAGAAACCAATCTCCAACATCTACTCTGAAAAATGGTGACCTCCGTCATCGTTTGAACCGTCAACTATTCAAAACACCCCATGCCGACCTTACAAAAGAAATCCATGAACTGAAAGATGTAGTAAACACTCTTCAAAGAAAGCTCAACATGGCGGTGGCTCCACCGTCCACTCACAATTCTCATCTTGACCCCAGCAACCTTCGTCTCCATCTCACCTCCAGATCAAGCTACGGCCGCAAATACAGATCAACGGCCGATCCGACATTCAATCCCAAGGAGAAGAGTGGAGAACACATAACTAGGAGCGGATCATGCTACCGTCATGATCCATCAGCCGAAGAAGGAACCAACTTCTCTCCCGAGCAGGTCACCAAAGCTGAGACCCCTCGAAGATTTATCCACAGAAAAAGGACGCCTGAGTTTCGTTCCTGAGAATGGGACTCCTAGAAGAGTGTCCCTAGATATCCTTCTCCAGAACGATCTTCCCCGAGGGAAGAATCTGGATATCCGTTATCTGAGGCCATCGAGAAGGCAAAGCTACCTCCCAATTTTTGAATGCCTAAATGTGACCTCTACGACAGAACTGGAGATCCAGGAGAACATGTTTACCTGTTCGAAACAAACATGCTACTCCTCCAGGTCTCAGATGTTGTCACATGCAGAGCCTTTCCTACCACGCTGAGGAAGGTTGCACATGCATGGTTCAAATCCCTACAACCAAGATCCATCTATTCCTTTGGCCAATTATCGGATCTCTTTCAAAAGCACTTTGTAAGCAGTCGCTCCTGAAGGAAAACTAGGCAAGTCTGCTTAACATTGTGCAAGAGAAAAATGAGTCTTTGGCATGCTTTCTCGGACGATTCAACGCAGCCACTTTGGAAATTGATAACCTGGATGAATCTGTAAAGTATACTGCATTCCTTCGATGCCTCTGACCAATATCCAAGTTCGCATTCTCTATTAACAAAAGTCCTCCGGGTAATATGAATGCCCTTCTCGAGAAGGCTAACAAATACATTCAAGCTGAAGAACACCTGGAGACACACAGAGGTCGACGTAGAGAGGGGAGGGAAGAGCAAAATAAATGATCTCGGGAATTAACTCCCTAAGGGAAAAAGTCAACAAAATGTTTTAAACGAGAGGAACGACGTCCCAAAGACCCGTTTGCCTTGGAAAATTTGACACCCCTCAATGCCAAACCATCATAGATACTTCATGAGATCAAAGACAACAAAGCTCTCCAATGGCCTGAAAAGATGAGATCTCGGCCAAACAAACAGAACAAAGATTTATGGTGTCACTTTCACAATGATCATGGCCACTCAACTGACAATTGCGGGTCACTTAAGCGAGCAATTGAAGCCCTTATCAAGCGTGGCCAGTTGAGAAAGTTTGTAGCTCACAAAGAAGGACAACAACAGACATCTCTGGCCATGGAAGAAAGAAAAGATCGGGAAGAGAATGCGGGTACGATCAACACCATATTCGAGGGATTAGCCGTAAGAGGTTCATCAGGACAGGCTCGAAAAGCATACGCCAGAGAAGTATGTGTAACAAGTAGCCCTAAATAAGAAACAGAAGATTGTGCCCATAGTTACGATCACCTTTTTTGACGAAGAATCAAAAGGCATAAAGACTCCTCATGATGATCCATTAGTTATCACGATCAAGTCTGGGAACTTTGATGTAAAGCGTGTTTTGGTTGATAACGGGAGTTCCGCAGAAGTTTTATTTTACGATGCATTCAAAAAGATGAATATTTTGACGGACCGTCTTCAAAAGATGGATACACCATTGTATGGATTCTCCAACCAGCCAGTTGCAGTCAAAGGCATTATCGCACTCCCAGTTACGATCGGCACACCTTCGATGCAAGCCAATTTCATGCTTGATTTTGTGGTGGTAAAGGTCCCCTCTGCATATAATGGCATATTGGGACTACCAACACTCAATCAGTTACAGGCTGTGGTGTCAACTTACCACCTCAAGATAAAGTTCCCCGCGGAACATGATACTGGAGAGGTGAAAGGAGACCAGACTATAGCTCGTCAGTGCTACATAGCTTCATGTCAATCGAAGAACAAGGAAGCACTCATTATCGAAGACCTCTGAGAAGAAAACAGTTGAAGATCTGGTAAGCATTGAAGTATATCCCGAGAAGAAAACAAGATAGTTCGGATAGGTTCGAATCTTAAAGAAGACACCAAGCTCAAGCTGGTGAACCTATTGAGAACCTATGCGGATGTCTTTGCATGAACAGCTGCAGACATGCCTGGAATTGATCCTGAGGTCATCACCCACCGGTTAAATGTTGATCCATCTAGAAAACCCGTCAATCAAAAGAAGAGGACTTTTGCGCTAGAAAGACGGGAGAAGATTGAAGAAGAAGTAGAGAAACTCCTAACTGCCAAATTTATTGAAGAGATCTACTACCAGGATTGGATCGCCATTGCTGTCATGGTTCCTAAATCAAGCGACAGATGGCGAATTTGTATCGATTATACAGATCTTAACAAAGCATGCCCGAAGGATAGCTACCCACTTCCAAGGATCGACCTTTTTATTGATGCTACTTCGGGTCACGAGCTGCTCAGTTCTATGAATGCATATTCTGGTTACAACCAGATCACGATGCATGAAGATGATGTCTCCAAAACTTCATTCATCACGGAGAGAGGGTTATACTGTTATAAAGTAATGTCCTTTGGACTCAAGAACGCCGGGGCAACTTACCAATGCCTGGTGAACTTGATCTTTCGAGACTTGATCGAAAAGAACATGGAGGTCTATGTCGACGATATGCTCTTCAAGAGTATAAAGTTTAAATTCCACGTCAAAGACTTGAAAGGAGCTTTCGACATCCTTCGGAAGTATAAAATGAAGCTGAACCCACTCAAATGCGCTTTCAGAGTTACATCGGGGAAATTTTTGGGGTTTATGGTTTCTTAACGAGGGATTGAAGCAAACCCAGAAAAGATCAAAATAATTCAAACCATGACGTCCCCAAAATACCATCAAACAAGTGCAAAAGTTAACAGGAAGGGTTGTAGCCGTGGGACGGTTCATGGCTCGATCAGTTGAACGATGCTTGCCATTCTTCAAAGCCATCAGAAAAGCAAAAAATTTTGCTTGGACGGACAGTTGTCAGAAATTGTTCGAAGAACTCAAAACATACTTGAGTTCTCCGCCCCTACTTTCGAAACTACTTTCCAGAGAAGACTTATTTCTATACCTCTCGGTCACCGAAGTCGCAGTCAGCGTTGTTTTAGTCAGAGAGGAGGATGGAGTCTAGAAACCCATCTACTATGTCAACAAGGTCTTACAAGATGTAGAGACAAGATATCTGATGATCGACAAGATTGCACTAGCCCTTATCATATCAGTTAGGCGTCTGCGACCGTATTTTCAGTCTCATACCATTATCCTTTTGACGGACTAACCACTTAGGAAGGTTTTACTGAGCCCCGAAGCATCAGAAAGATTGGTAAATTGGTCCGTCGAGTTGGGGGAATTTGATATCCAATATAAACCTTGCACTGTAATTAAAGCTCAAGCACTAGCAAACTTTATTGTCGAGTGTACATCACCTAAAGACCCCCTCAGTTGGTGATTTCTGAGGTTCCGAATCCTTAGAATCTTTATGTAGACGGTTCTTCAGCTATCGATAGCAGTGGAGCTGGAATCATTCTTATCAGCCCAGAAGGTTTTGTTGTCGAATACGCACTTTGCTTTGGATTTCAAGCCTCAAATAATGAAGCAGAGTATGAGGCCATCATCACAGGGATAAAGGTAGCACACGCTCTAAAGGTGAACTCACTATCAGTTCATAGTGATTCCCAACTGGTGGTCAATCATGTCTTAGGAGATTACGGGACTAGGGATGAAAGAATGGCTCAATATCTCTAGTTAGTTAAAACTTAAGTTTCAAAGTTTAAGAACTTTACCATTCGTCAAATTCCCAGAGATCAGAATACTCAGGCAGATACATTATCAAGGCTCGCTTCCGCCAAAGTGACAGATGTATGATGTTCAGTTTACCTTGAGTTCCTCAAAGATCGTAGTATCCGTTCTCAAACTGAGATTGGAATGATAGATCAAGAACCCTGTTGGATGGACATGATCATCAAATACTTGTCCATAGGCAAATTACTAAGTGAAAGACATGAAGCGAGGAACCTTCGTGTCAAAGCTACTCGGTATGCATTGGTGGACGGGGTTCTATACAAAAAATCCTTCAGCCTTCCTTACCTCAGATGCTTACGCCCATTAGAATCCTTATATGCATTGCAAGAAGTACATGAAGGGATATGCGGTCAACATCTTGGAGGGAGGATATTAGCCCAGAAAATCTTAAGCAAGGATATTATTTGCCTGCGATACAAAAGGACGCCATCAAATTCACACGCAGGTGTGACAAATGTCAAAAGTTTGCCCCAGTAACACATACACCAGATGCTCCTTTGACTTTGGTTGTCTCCCCAATTCCTTTTGCAATATGGGGAATAGATCTGCTAGGCCCTTTTCCCATGGCATCTGGACAACAACGATTTATAATTGTGGCAATAGAATACTTCACAAAAAAGGACTGAAGCAGAATCTCTGGCCACCATTACTTCAGCCAAATGTGAAGATTTCTTTTGGAAAAATGTCGTCTGCCATTTTGGAGTACCAAGAGCTTTGATCGTTGATAACGGAAAGCAATTTGACAACAACGACTTCTGAACCTTTTGCACAAATCTTTTGATCAATTTGAGGTTCACTTTTGTAGCTTATCCACAATCCAATGGTCAGACCAGAAACATGAACCGTAGTATCTTACAATGATTGAAGAAGAAATTGGATGAAGCTAAAGGCGCATGGGTTGATGAACTCCCCATGGTGTTGTGGGCATACCGAACAATTCCCCATTCGGTCAAGGGAGAAACGCCTTTCTTACTCTACTATGGAATAAAAGCAATGTTGCCAGTTGAGATAGGAGTCCCAATAATACGGCCTTGCACTTCAACAAAGAAAACAACAAAGTTGGACTCCGAGCAAATCTTGATTTGGTAGAAGAAGCTTGAGCTCAAGCATGAACAATCCGTCGTTATAAAACAACGAGTCGCACATTATTACAATTAGAGAGTTCGGTCCAAGCAATTTAAAGAAGGAGATTTGGTCCTGCGCAAGTTAGAACTTTTCGATCCAAAGGCGGCTACGGGAAAGTTATCTCCAAATTGGGAAAGACCTTATCGTGTTATAAAGGTGCTCAAACGGGGCGCCTATTCATTAGGAACACTTCCAAGAGAACCCATCCCTTGTACTTGGAATGCTGAGAATTTGTGGAGATATTACCAGTAGCATCTGGCGCCGAGGCAAGACTCTTCTTTTTCAGGGGGATAAGGGGCCCAGACCTTATCAAAATCCCAATCCTTTAGAAATTGTCTTTAGAATATTTTTTTCAAATAAATGGGTTGCTAAGCAATCCAGTGTAAACTTTATCTTTTGCTCGAGTAATAAAGTTACCTTTTCCAAGCATTGTTATAATAGCCCATTATTCTGCCCGAGCAGAATATGCACCGAACACTCTGCCCGAACAGTGTGCTAACTTGGACAAAACATTATGTCTGAACAAAATGATGGCCGAACACTCTGCCCAAGCAGAATGTATAACTCTTGGTTTTATAAAAATACAAGAATAGGCCAAACAGATCTAAGTCCGTGAAGAAGCAAAAGTTAATGGGGGCATCGTCACTCCACCAAAGCTTTTACTTCTTCAAAATTTAGGCCGAGCGAGGGTACTCGACTTCTTTACCAACTCTTTAAGTGACGAATAAAGAGTTTTGAGCTAAAGTAAAAATAAATAATGTTGTGTGAATGGTATCATAAACCACGAGAAACGCATGGTAAAAACAAAACCAAATGCAATAAAAAGATAGAGTTTTACAAAAGCCCTTGAAAGGGCATCAAAATACTCAGTCTAATAGAAGAGCCTAGATACAAAGACAAAATCTAAGGCTCGAGGGCATCTCCTGAAGGGCCCTTCTCTGGGGGGGTGAGAAGCCACAGCATCTCCCGCCTCCGAAGGCATAGCTGCCCCCCAGATGGAGACACGACTGCAGGCATAACAAACTCACCCAAAAGGATGTCTGGGAAGCGCTCGACAAACATCTCCTTGGCCTTCTTGAAGCCCATCTCATAGATCTCCAAGCCATCATCGGTTCGCTTCTTCAGCCATTCTTCCCCCGTATTTTCATCAAGGAAATCGTGAATGCCTTGGTCTTGAGCCTTCTTCACCTCTTCTGTCGCCTTCCTCTTTGCCCGTCCCAGTCTCCTCTCTAGAGCCTCAATCTGAGCAAGATAGTCAGTCTCTTGCTTGCTCAGCTCTTCAGCTAGGCAGATGGCTTCATGTGCCTTCTTAATGGCATCCCTCTTATGCTGGGCCTCCTCAGCTGCCACTTGCCTCACCATCTCAAAGCGAGATAACATTTCAGACCCGCTCGCGTATATCTGGAATAAAGATTGAATAATCAGCTAAAGGAAGTTTGAAGATGAAAACAGTTAGCTGGAAGAAAGAACATTACCGTGTATATAGCCTGAGCAAAAGAGTAGGCAAAGGTCTCTTGAGTCTGGTTTTAAAAAACCTCCTTGTCCCGTGGAAGAACTCTGTGAACTAGATGCTGCTCCGAGATCTGACTGTCTGGCATCCCGATGTCATCACACCTAAGGGTTCATCTGGGGCGGAAGATGGGATCCTCGTCAATGGACACTCTCTCAACAATCTGTGGAGAACGATCAGGAAGAGTAACTCTTGTCTTCTTCGGAGGGGGGCAACTCCACGCTGGCTGCTTTTCTTTCCTCTTTCCCTTGGCTTTTTGCAGAACACCAAGAAAGCCTCCTTACGGCAATTTTCCACTTCTACTAGCCATTTCTGCAAGAGAGAAAGGAATCAATACAAGCATAAACATTGAAACAAAGGTTGAAACTAAGAACCTACACAAAGCACACCTAGAGGAATGCTCTCTGCAGAGATAGCAGAAGGAGGAAGAATCAAAGCTCCTGCTGGAACAGGCTTGTGGGGAATAATCCTCGCCCACTCTAAATGTTGCTCTGATAGAGGTTCGTCAATTGAAAGCCCTCCTCGAAGTTTGATGGCTAAGGATATGCTTGGTAAGGTTTGTAGGAGTGGGCTTTCCTGGGTTCTCAAAATTCTTACAATAAGGATTCCAGTCTCTATCAAACGGAAGATGCTCTTTGTCCAGACTGCCCACAAACAAGTATCTGGAGTGCCAACCTTTTTCGAATTTAGTCCTCCCTTCAGAAGTCATTGCCTATTATGAATGTAATACCATCCCAGGCAGTTAGTGACTCCTTTGACAAAACAGATTCTGAAGAACACTCTCATAAAATCTATTATATCTGGTTTGTAGCCTAAAGTCTGAACCAAATATATAAGCCCGGCAAGCTTCCTCCAACCATTTAGAACAAGCTGCCGGGGAGCCATGTGGTAATGCTCGAAGAAACGAAGAGCAAAAGGGTGAAGAGGAAGAGGAAGCCTATACCCTGACTTCACCTACTCTTCATATATCCCAATTTCAAACTTGGTTCCATAATTAGCTGGTTCTTGCAAACCAGGAAGACGAGCATACCAACCTTTGGGAAGAGGATATTCCTTAATCAACTCCAACAAATCTTCGATGGACATCTTACTTGACTTCTCATCCGCCGTATACCAAGGCTTAGGATTAGCCTTATCCTTAGCTTGATCCTTCACATCTCTTAAGGCATTCTCGGCAGGCAAAGAATGTGAAGGGTGAGAGGATGAAAGGGGTAGTGGTTGTGAAGTTAAAGGTTGCGGAAGTTGTGGGTTTGAAGTCCCAACTTCACTTCCTAAAGTTGGAACCCATTCTGAACTCGAAGATGAACTACTACTGACGACTATATTCTCTTCAGAAGATGTTGAAGTTTCGGACATGTTTTCTATTGCTAACTTAGGAAACTATGAAAACTTGAAGTGCTGAACAAAAAGAAGAGAGGAAAAGAGACTTACTTGAAGAGAAGGATGCTTCCAAATGATTCGAGTGGGGTAAAAATGAAGCGGAGTCTTCTTTTATAGAGGAAACTCCAAATAACCGTCTCTTGGGATACCCGACAGTTCATCTACCCCTTACGTATCACAAGCTAAGAGAAGAGGAGTTCGAAACTTTGAAAATTTGTCGCTCAAAGGCATTAACGGCAATAAGGGACACGTACAAATGAACTGACAAGATTCTACCCGAGCAGAATCGTGCCCGAGCACTCTACCCGAGCATAATGCCTCTTGGCCAAATGCGATTCTGCCCGAGCAGAATCGTGCCCAAGCATTCTACCCGAGAAGATTGCCTTTTAGTCAAACGCGATTCTGCCTGAGCAGAATCGTGCCTGAGCATTCTACCCGAGAAGATTTGCTCTTGGTCAAACGCGATTCTGCCCGAGTAGAATCGTGCCCGAGCACTCTGTCTGAGCAGACTGTGCTTTGGCCAAACGCGATTCTGCCTGAGCAGAATCGCGCCCAAGCACTCTGCTCGAGTAGAATGCCTTTTGGCAGAAACACGATCCTGCCCGAGCAGAATCGTGTCTGAGCACTTTGCCTGAGCAGAATGCCACATTGGCCAAACATGATTCTGCCCGAGCAGACTGCTCGTTGGCCAAACATAAATTTTGCCCGAGCATGATCGTTCCCCAGCAGAATGCCTTATTGGCCAAACACGATTCTGCCTGAGCACAATCGTGCCAGAGCAAACTTCTCATTGGCCAAACACGATTCTGCCCCAGTAGAATCGTTCCCGAGCACTCTGTCCGAGCAGACTGCGCATTGTCAAACATGATTCTGCCTGAGCAGATTGCGCATTGCAGAACACGATTCAGCCCGAGCAGACTGCTCATTGGCTAAACACGATTCTGCCCGAGCAGAATGCTCATTCGACGAGCACAATTCTTATCGAGCAGAATTGAATCCGAGCAAGATTCTGCCCGAGCATAATCATGTCCGAGCAGAACTTTGTCCGAGTAAAGCCGTCTTTGGATATTTGAAATGTCATAAAAACATATTTGATTCTGTTCTGGCATATTTCGCTATCACCAATGGGAAAAAGTGTACTTCCACCCGCTTCATTAACGCTGTAAAAGCAGGGGGCATATGATATAGCTAAAAATACACCTCCAATCTACAGACAACACGTGGCAGTTATGACACGTAGTCCAAACTAGCTTTATTGCTGATTAGACACTTGCCATATCAGTCAACAGACAGAATCCTAAAAAGACTCTAACTCTATCAACTAAGAAAGAGATGTGATCCTCTAGGATCCTAATTTGATTTTGATTGGAGTCATGCAAAACCTAATTCTACTAGGGTTCTCCTTCCTACTACTATATAAAGGGGTCTAACCTCTCAGGTATGGAAAACTTCACACACAATTACACTTTGTGTCTTACTGCTTTTTCAGAGTTCTACATTGTTAACCATCTCTGACTTAAGTATCGGAGCGTTCCCCCGCCAGAACCCCACCCGGCGGTCACTCCGTGTTCTCTTTTGCAGGCCTACTTTCTGGTGTGGTTCCCAATCAAGTTTTTAGCTGCAACATGTATCTTGAAACTGATTCTTTTATTTGTACAATGGGTTCATAGGTTTGTCCATTTCACGTTGTACCTTTTTTTCTTGTTCATAATAGCTAGCTTTACTCTTTTAAGGTGTATACACTTTAGACTTTTCTGGCAGACACCAATTTAATCAGGTTGTAAGGACTCATAGGAGCCAAATGGTGGGTGTTTTCTGGTTCTTTCTTCAGGTTTATTAACGGTGTGTCTGTACCTGCTCTCTTTTGATAATAATTTATATTTATACTACCTATAAAAGTGTGAATCTTATAAATTATTTTGTTCCATTTTTGCCCTTCGTTAATTACTCTAATAACATTCTTACCCTTCTGTGATTAAGAATTACAAATGCTCTAAATTATTTTGTGTCATTTTTACCCTCTATTAATTACTCCAATGGCAATCCTACCCTTTCGTAATTACTTTTTTGTAATGAATTTATTGAAAATTACCGAGGAAAAGTCTACTAATAAGATATAGGAGAACAAAATAATTTGAAATTTCTCCAGACCATAATGAATAATTCTATGTTTTTCACTCAATTTACAAAGTCAACAAGGGTCTGGAGGCAAACATACATGACATGAATCATAAGTCTTGAATGGGACAAGAAATTCATAATTTTGCATTACAATAAAAACTAAACAGACAAAAAATTGGCCAAAGTAAAATTAGTTGAAATATATGGCATCAAATATCACAACCGATTAAAACTTGCGGACAATAAAATAACAACAAAAAAAGAGTTCAAGCTTCAAAAACAGTTAAAGGGAAAAAAATGGATACTGAAAAAACAAAAAAATGAAACCAAACAAACAAAAAATTGGCCAAATAAAAAAAATAAAGCTAATTGAAATATATGGCGCAGCAAAATATCACAATTTCGATTCAAAGACTCTTCCCTTTTCTTTTTAGGTGATGCATTTCTCCACACTCTTCACTTTCCTCTTCGGTTCATCCATTTGTCTCTTTAAAATCAGCTCTCTTCATTCAATTGTTGTTGAAATGTCTTCATGCATGTCTTTACACTTACAAATTAATCCTCCAAAAAAACTTCCTATTTAAATTCCCTCTACCAAATGCCTCAAATCGTCTTCCAAGCTTTGACTATAGATATTCAGTGAACCTGGTAGAGAAGATTGAGGAGCATACATTAGTCTTCCTAAATCCTTCGTTCTCTTTGCTTTCTTCCAGTGTGTCGCTGGCGTTCTTTACCTACAATTTTTTTGGTTCTTACTGCAAAAATCCTATGTTTGATTAAAGAAAAATATCATTAATAAAAGCATAAAACATAAGAGAAACAAACTGATAAGGCTTTGGGGCCAAAACCCCTAATCAAAATCAAGCGAAGGACCTACAAAGGACAATAAAAAAGTTGTTACCACGTCTTAGGTCTACCCTTGCATTAACTAGAATTAAATAGCTCCTGACACTAAACTATCTAAAGACTTAGTATGCTAAGAAATTAATCCAAGTTAGACCCAAAATCAGCCAGCCACACCAATCACACGTCCTTAACACCAAACATCTGCCAAACTCAAGTTCCATAGCTACACTATTGGTATCCGCATACTCCTATAGTGCCAAACACCAGCTAAAACGATTGGGTGCAACCTAATTCTTATAGGCACTGTGCTCTATAATTGGCCTAAATACAATAAAAAAGGGTCCGTACGTTTACCATATTCGTTTTTTATTTTCATTTCTATTTTTATTTTCATAATTTTCATATTTAGTTAGAAAATACGCTCATGTACTTTTATCATTTTCACCAAAAAAATTTAGCTATTTTTTTCTTACATTGGGTTAAGTTTGGGTAAAAAAAATTAAAAACGCATCGAAGGTGTTTTTAACTTTTTCACTATGTGAATAATTTTACCCAAAACGAAAATAGAAAATAGTAAAAGTACACCCCAAAAAACATTATCATCATTACAAAAACACAGAAAACGAATATGGTAAACGTATGGGCCATTTCTCACACTTTAGACATCCAAGTTTACGCCTCTCTCCTTTCTTTTTACCTTAAACAGATACCGTACCAACTTTAGCATTCATTCTTGTAGTTCATCTGTATCTATACTACCTATAAAAGTATGAGTGTTATATATCATTTCTGGACGATTATATCCTTCTTAAATTACGTCAATAATACTTTTACCCTTTCTTTATGACTCCCTTTTAAGTTTGGTTGCAATTAAATGAACATTGGGTAATGAATCTATTCTAAACATTGTAAAATGAAAAGTGTGATGAGAAAGGGGGAAAAAAAAAAAGCAAATTCCTTTATCACTCCCTTTTAAATTGTTTGAAATGAAATAAACATTAGATAATGAATTGGGTAATGAGAGCTGTAATTTTTTTCCTTGAATTTTGTGAGTTAGCAAACAATTAATTAATTTAAAAACTGAAAAATAAAATCAAAACGAAACTGAAATATGTGAAAAATTAGTTAAGAAACAAAAAACTGTTGGACAAACAAAAAAAAATGAAAAACAAGGGTTAAATATGACATCAATTTTAATTGAAAATCTATTTCGTCATTGCAATTTAAGACCAGCTGCGTTGCATTTCATATTGAGGAATACAAAGCATCCGATCTTGAAAATTAAAAATCTTAAGTTTATACCATAAATTGAAAATCTAATTCACCCCGGATTGAATAAAGCAACTCTCACAACAGAAGTTACAGAACTTTATGCTCGTCTTATGCGAACCTGTTGAATCCTCCACATCACGTCTTTGCCCTGCCCAGCTGGATTCTAACACCCCACCACCACCACCACCCACCAATCCCCGGTCCACCACCCAGCTCAGCCGTCATTTAAAAAATCTCCTCCCTGTCTTTCCCGCTTTCAACCCCACCCCCACTCCCTCGGCAAACAATCTCAGTCAGAGTTCCTGTCCCAGAATTCTAGACCCTCTGTGCCATATCTCCCCTTCTTGAGCAGGCAAAATCCCATACCAAGACTATTCAGATTTGGTCTCTCCACACCCTTCCCACAACACCACTGTTGCAAGCTGCTTGTTTTGACCCAACACCCCCCCCTATATCAACCCATTTCCTCCCCACCCATCTTCTCACACCTTCACCTGCAAATCACACACAGTTGAGACATGGAGTCCATTTGGGCTGCCCTTTCGTCAGCCTCCCCTTATCTCCTGTCTTTCATACTCCTCCTGATCTTCCTTGAACAAATCTCTTACCTAAAGAAGAAAAGCTCCATCCCAGGCCCAACCCTAGTCTTCCCTTTCGTAGGCAACGCAATATCTCTGGTACTCAACCCCACAAAATTCTGGGAAACACAAACCACCTTGGCCAAGTCATCTCCACTTGGCATCTCCGCCAACTATATCATAGGCCGCTTCATCATCTTCGTCCAGTCCACTGACTTTTCTCACAAAATATTCGCTAACGTCCGGCCCGACGCCTTCCACCTCGTCGGTCACCCTTTTGGCAAGAAGCTTTTTGGCGAGCACAACCTGATTTACATGATGGGTCAAGACCACAAGGACCTCCGCCGCCGCATTGCGCCCAACTTCACCCCTAAAGCCCTCGCCACCTACATCTCCCTGCAACAGTCTATCATCTTAACCCACCTCCAAACCTGGGTTAGCTTGTCAAACCGGACTGAACCGATTTCGCTCAGACTCTTGTGCCGTGACATGAACTTGGAAACGTCGCAAAAGGTGTTTGTTGGACCGTACTTGGACCGGGAATTACAAACCCGGTTCAATTTGGACTACAGTTTCTTCAATACCGGGTTGATGGCACTCCCGGTCGACTTACCCGGTTTCGAGTTTCGAAACGCCAGGTTAGCCGTTTCGAGGCTAGTCGAAACGCTGGCGTTTTGCGCAGACCAGAGTAAGGCCAAGATAAAAGCCGGTGGAGAAGCTACTTGTTTGATAGATTTCTGGATGCAAGAGACAATGACGGAGATCACCGCCGCCGAGAAAGCCGGTGAGCCGGCGCCGCCGCACACTGCCAGCAAGGTATTCGGCGGCCACCTCTTTGACTTCCTCTTCGCCTCCCAGGATGCCTCCACCTCGTCGTTGCTATGGGGGGTGACTTTACTCGATTCACACCCGGAGGTTTTGGCTAGGGTTAGGGAGGAGGTTGCCAGGATTTGGTCGCCGGAGAGTGACAGACTTATCACGGCGGAGGAATTGAGAGAAATGAAGTACACAGAGGCGGTGGCGAGGGAGGTGATAAGGTTCCGGGCGCCGGCGACGATGGTGCCGCACATCGCCGGCGAGGAATTCCGGCTTTCGGAGGAATACGTGATTCCGAAGGGGGCGATAGTGTTCCCGTCGGTTTTCGAGTCGTCTTTCCAGGGGTTCACTGAACCGCACCTGTTCGACCCGGACCGGTTCATGGAGGGGAGACAGGAGGACCGGGTTTACAAGAAGAACTTTCTGGCGTTTGGAGCCGGCGCACACCAGTGTGTGGGCCAGAGGTACGCCGTCAACCATCTGGTGCTGTTCATCGCGCTGTTCACGTCGTTGATTGATTTCAAGCGGCACCGAACCGACGGCTGTGATGAGATTGCATATATCCCGACTATTTGTCCCAAGGACGATTGCAAAGTTTTCCTCTATAGAAGGTGTACCAGATTCCCGTCTCTTTGGTAACAAATATATCTTCACAAAATTCAAATTTCATTGCGAGAAAATTTTAGTGATAACAGGAATAACCTGTAATCTCATCATATAACGACAAAAAATTGATCGTTAAGAAAGCGTTTGGAAATATTTTAATTCCATTTTTTAAGTGAACAGATGAGGTGAGGCATGGCTGGGTGGTTGACATTCTTTTTAGTGCATTATCTTTGTTTTCCTGTGCATTCTTCATCGATGATTGAACTTGCAATTTAACATAAAATATTGTTGCTAGAATGAGGTGGATAATTTTATTATATCCTATAAACTTTCTATTATCAAGCAATGGACAATGATAGATGTACTAACAAAATCTATCCAAACTATTGTTGACATTTGTCCTTCATTCATATATATATATATATATATATATATGTACCAATCATATCATTAATAAACAAGCAGTACAAGATAGAATACAATATAAAAAAAATATATCAGGTGACCGCTTCCCTTGTACCTTGTAATGTAACTATAGAAAAGGACTGGCACATTTTCAGCATCCTTGAATATCCGAAAGCGGCTAAAACAAGAACGGTTTCTTAGTTTTGTTGATATGGTATGCATATACCATGTTGCTTGGGTCAAGAATTTCTTTTGATGAGTATATTAAGGGTTTTCACTTGTTTAGTCCCTTTAAATTTTCATTCTTAAGAAAGGGATGATATTTTTCGTGTCATTTAGGTCGAGTCAGCGGAAAAAAAAAAAAAAAAAAGGAAAAAAAAGAGGATGTTAGATGTTTTACTGTATTACCATGTTGAATGCATTGAATGTAGACAGGTAGGAGCTTATGAAAGGTCAAAAATAACATTTTTTTTACCTGCCTTTTACCCTCATTTTTGGACGGAAATAATTATATGGTGGACCTAGAAGGAAAGTTCATCCCTCCTGCTTTTCCTTCCTTTCGCTCAGTTATCGTACTGAACGAATCAAAATTCTTCCATTTTCCGACTTCTCCATTCACTCTTTCTTCGACCTTCCAATTTATCATCCTACCAAACGGGTAAGTGGGGCAAACCACTTGCTATAACTTCTCGTGATGTAGCCTTTGCATGTTTTCTTTTTCCTTTTCGGGAAAGGTTGGGGATGCCTCGTGTGCTTGGATAGGCTGGCAATGCAACTTTTTACAGATTGGGAGTCCAGTTGGATGGTTTTAGGATTGCTCTGTTTGAACTTTTGGACTCTTACATCGCCGAATGAGATAATTTACACACTATATTTGCCTTTTGCGGTTCTTAATTCCTCATTAAGAACCATAAAAAGAGATTTTAATTTTGGTTATTTTGTCATTTAAATCATTCTTTCTCTAAGAGCTTGTTTGGTATGATAGAAGCTCGAAGCATAGAATGAATTTGGAAAAGATGGAAGGATAGAAGAATTTTTAGTTAGTTAGGTAAAAGAGAAAATGGTACGATGAACTTTTCTTTTTGGCCAACTATAAACTTTTTGCCTATTTCTTGGAAATAATACGGGAAGTTATATATTTTCTTTGTCACCTCTTTCGTGCTCGACCAAAAAGCACAAATATGAATGAAAAAAGCAAGAAGGATGATAATTCCAATCCTTCTATTTCCCATCCACCCTTCCAAACAGGCCCTAACAACCATCTGTATTATTTTGAGACTAGAATCTTCTGTTATAATACAAAAACATTGCGAACTGTATTTTAAGGATAAAATATTATCCCCACAAACTTTAGCATCAACAATAGTATAATTTTAGCGTTGATCCTTTAACGATAAAACTGTTACGACAAAGATGCGGCACACCAGAGCTCTTATCCGTTACTTTCTAATCACTCTCTTGTAACTGCAATTAGGCATCTGCATTACTCAAAGCCTAATGCATGCCATTCTTTTTAGTGCATTATCTTTGTTTTCCTGATGCATTCTTCATCAATAATTGAACTTGTAATTTAACATAAATTATCGTTACTAGTATGAGGTCGATAACCCTTCGAATTCAATGCATTTAGAAAAATAATACGGTCAAGCTATTTATGTTATCCGTAGTCTTTGTCATCTCCTTCGTACTCAACCAAAAAGCACAAATACGGATATGAAAAAGTAGAAGGACGATGTTTCTCCATCCCTCTAGTTCTCCATCTACCCTACCAAACAGGTCCTAACAAAAGATGGCATATGGCCAGCCATCTGTGTTATTTCGGGTCTAGGATCCTCTGCTATAATAGAAAAATGTCCCTAAATGTCTTTTAGGCATCTATTTTGGTTCTTGTTGCATTACTCAAAGCTTAATGCATGCTTGCCACATGCCATTGTCAAGACAAGAGAAACATGAAATGGCATTGGGGTGTCGACAAGATAAGAAGATGACAAGTGAGTACTTGACCCTTGTGCAGTCTTAGAAGAGCAAAATACAGGATTGCTGATCCAATATACACTTGTCAGGGACACTCGTGACCATCTTGGAAGCACAGCTAGCTAATGTTGTCTTTCCAAGAGTGGTGGTGGAAGGAAGGCATTCGTCAATTTGTTTAACTTGCAATTTTTCAAGAGTCACTTTTTCCCTTCTTCTTCAGACAAAGCAAGCTCTATCTACTGGCCATGGCTTCTTATCTCTGGTTCCTGAATCTCTGTTATAAATTTTGTCGCATGAGTTGGCAAAGAAGTATTACGTACAAATGTACAAATTAGGTGAGGGGTCTATGTCAACCCTGCATAAACACCTGTCTATAGATGATTATCTGTTCTTGCTATTAAAGAAACACTCCAGTCATGTAGTTTGTATACTGCAAGTAATAGCAGGAGCGGAGTATTGGACGATACGATCTTTTTTTTATCATTAACACATGTTCATACACAATTATAAGAATAGCTTTCTTAAGTTAGTTGATCTTGTCTGATTCTAATTGACTGTAATAGCTTGATAATAAGATCTAGATTGATTATAACGGCTTGATGTAGGATCTAGATTGACGTGTAAGTAGTATATAAAGGAGTCCTCGTTAGAAGTAAAATTCATCCATTTGGAGATATTCATGGTATCAAGAGCAGCTTACGAAAAATAATTTTTTTTCTTTTCATACATGGTTGGAAACTACAACGGCAAGAGTACTGAGGATTTGGTAGCAAGTGACAATGCTAATTAAAGTAAGGCAATCGTCACCACCTCTCTATACTACTTGCATCCGTCTGATCATCCTGGCCTGATTTTCGTGACGCACCCTCTCAATGAAAGTGGAGATAACTACTTCACGTGGAGGCGTAGCTCTATGAACGCCCTCCATTCCAAAAACAAGGCAAGTTTTGTGGATGGAATGATTGCAAAACTGGAGATCGACTCCGCATTTACAGTCATGGATTCGATGCACTGCAGTGGTTCTCTCTAGGTTACAAATGTGCTTGCTAAAGAACTTCAAGGCAGTACTACCCATGTCGAAACTACAAGAGAATTATGAAAAGATTTAGAAGAGAGATTTACCCAAGGAATATTGCCAAGAGTCTACGAATTGAAGCGCGTCGTAGCCCTTTTATAGCAAGAGAAATCTTTGATCTCATCTTATTACGGTAAATTAAAAACCTTGTGGGGTGAGATACAATGTTTCAATCCAATACCAGTATACAATTGCAGATGTACATGTGGTGCGGCAAAAAAAATGTCGTCCATGCATAAGGATGAGAAAGTTTTTGAATTTCTAATGGGACTCGATGAAGCATACATGTAATATTCCGAACTTCTGGAGCGGTTAAATAACTATCCGGGCTCTGAAAAATAAACGGGCGTTAAATGCTCGGGTATTAGTAGTGTGTAGGAGCTTAAGTTAATTTTAGGATAAAAATGCAATTTTTGAAAATTTTGAGGCATTTTTTTGTAATTTTGGAAAAATAGAGGGCTATTTTGAGAATTGTGAAATTTGTAGTTAGGTGTCAAATTTTGGGAAAATGATCACACATGGAGCCATCTCCTTCTAACTTAATGACTAAGCTAAAAAAAAGAGGGGGGGATAAGAATTTCGGGTGAAGAAAGAAGTGAAAGGAAGGAGATAAACAGAAAAAAGAAAAGATGTAACACCCTGATATTTTTAACGGATTAATAAAATAAAATTTAGCGAAAAAATATATTTTTAAGCATCGATATTTTAATTTGCAGTTTTAGCGATGTTATTTTAAATACTTAGCATTGACGTATACTTTTAGCGGCGAATTTATTTTTGGTATCGATGCGTTTATTATTAGTGACGTTTTGTCAAACGAGATAGCATAATAAATTGTTGATAATTTTCTTAACGCAAGAATTATCATAATGGTTTAATAATGGACCTATTTTTGCTATAATAAATTTAGGTAAAAAAGATTTAGCGACAAATGAAGAGTAAGGTTTTCTTTATAGGTTTCTCAGTTTTTAAACATATATATATATATATACACGTACATTACGCATGTCTGGGCAGCCACCCCTTTAAGCCGCCAGACCCATTTCGAGAGAGAGATGCATCTGTGAGAGAGAGAGAAAGAGAGAGAGAGAGAGAGAGAGAGAGAGAGAGAGAAGACTCTGTGTATTCGTGAGAAAGGAAGGAATATTCACAGAAAAGGGAGAAAGGGAAACGACATATTAATCTTTCGGCGAGGTGCAATCTTCTAGTAAGTTTCGATCCTGTTTCTTTCTCTCTTACATTACAATAATTGGGTGAGTTATATGCTAGTATGTTTGTGTGTGAGGCTATAAGGGAGTGAACATGAGTGTCATGTATGTTGTGTGTGAAAATGAGTGTGTGAGAAAGACTAAAGCAAGGCTATGTGTATGCGTGTATGGGAAAAAGATGTGGGTTTGCAGGGGATTGCCATGAGGCAGTTTAAATTTTGGGTATTTTGGTTCATAGTTGCTGGGAATTATGTGTATATGAACGGGTGAGCAGGTTGTATATCAAGTGGTGTGCTCGTGTAAATATATAAGAGTATTTGCGGGTCTCCACGAGTGGTGTGTTTAGATGTGAGTATGGTTGTGTACATGTGCATATTAGTGTATGGTGTTAAGTATGTGCGTTAGTGTGATGAAAAGAAAGGAAAAAGAGAGAGACCCACTGCCGTAAGGCAGCGGGTGTGGGATGGAAGGTAGGTGTATGTAAGTTATGAGTGGAGGTGTGTGTATAAATGGTGCAGGGGTGTGAATATGCATGTGAGTGTGTTGGAAAAAAAATTTTAAGGGAGAAGAAGACCCATGAGATGCCGTGTGAGTGAGATGTGCAAGAATGGTCGTGGTGTGAACCTGTATGAGTAAATGGGTTGCACAGCCGCAAGAAAAGTGAATGTGTGTGTGTGTGTGTGTGTGTTTGGACATGGGCTGCAGTGTGCGAGTGTGGTGATTGCGGTAGCCATGGGCTGCCATGATTTATGGTAAATAAAGGGAGCTGTGTGCAGGTATATGTTCGTGAGTGAGTGTTTGTGGGTGTGTCCGTGACTGTAGGTGTCTTGTGCATGTAGTTGTGTGTGCAGGGTGAGGTGAGGTGAGATATTTGAGTGGTTAAATGAATGAAATGCAAGAGAATATGATGAGGAAGACTCACTGCCTCACGGCAGTGGCATGCAAATGGGCAATGTCTTCTTTTGTGAACATGTGTAATTGATGGTGAAGTGGAAGGTTGAGTGGGGAGTGCAAATGGGTGGAACAACATATGTATTGTGTATATAGCGTGTGTGTTTGTATGTGAACAAAATGTGTGAAATGGGTCTTGGAAGAGGGGAGGATGAAGATGTATTTGTGTTTATATGTGTGTATGTAATGGGTGTATGTGAGTGGTGTTTGAGTGAGGATAAGGAGAAGGAAAGACAGCTGTGACGTAGGTGTGAGTGGGTTTCTGGACTGTGCTGAGAGAAAAGAAGAAAACAGGAACTTCAATAGAGAAGTAAGGAGCGGGAAATTTAGGTTAGCGTTAGGATTGGCACATGCATATGTTAATGCACGCTTATTGTTAACATGTGAAAATTTACAGTATAATACTCTAGACCATATTAAAATTCCTGGCAAAATTTTATAATTTTCTGAGATCGTATGAATTTTTATTATTTTATGTAATTTCATATTTGAAAAATTCCTTAGGAAGCTTTAAACCCGGAAAATGTTCTGGGGAAAATTAGAGTAGTGTTTATATAGTATAATAATGACTCAGTATAAATTTGATGATTTTTGGAGTCGATTTGTTATCATTTTCAGTATTGCATTGAATTTAGCAAAATGAAAAATAAAGAAATAGTTTTAGTGTCTTTTAAATTCTGATTTCAATTTCTATAATTTTTATATATTTTTTAAAGTTCGTATAAATATTATGGGACTTATTTTTCAATTGGAATTAATTTTGACAGTTTATGGGTTTTTATTGTATTTAAGGAAATTATTTTAATTCCAAAATATTGAACAAATTCAAAAAAAAATCATGCTTTGACTTTTTACAATGTTTTAAGCCATAAAAGTGTTTTATTATAATTTAATGTGTATTTGGAGTATCATTACACATTTAAAGAGTGTATAGGAATTTCGGTTAGGTTAGTCACGTGCGAGGGGTGTTTTGAGTTGAGCGATTTCGAGGTTAGAAGTGATCACGTGGGGGTATATGATATTAGGGTTATAATATTGTAGCATAGATTATGTTCTGACAAATGGTTTTCCAATCTAGATTATTCAGAAAATATTGATCGAGGATTGGTAGCATCGCTTAGCTTGGATCGAGATAAGGAATTCTATCCGAACCCTATTTCGACATTCTATTTTCAAATACTTATAGAACAGTTTTACAAACTACATGATTTGATTTTATGCTGATATAAAAGATGTTTTAAACCTGTCCATGAAAGCCTAACTTCAACCTTAAGCGATCGTTTGAAATTCGTAATTTGTTTATTCTCATTTGTTTTATCGATTCAATTATCATAAAATATTTTAAATTCTATTTATTGTTTCTCAATGTTGACATGAGTTAGTAACTTGGGAGCCATAAGGATGGTCTGTATTGTTGACGTTATATGGATGGTCTGTAGGCTGGGTTTAACTAGTACTTAGATGGACTAGTCAGTGTACATATGCATATGTAAAGCGATCGAGCACTGCCGGGGTGGCTTTGCTTCTGTACTGCTCATGTTCAACATTTCCTATTTATGTTTATTGCATTTTAAGTATTTTAAAAATGGTTATCGATTTAAGGGAACTGAGTTGATACTCATCCCTGTGTTGTTTATATTGAAATGATGTGGTTTTCTTTGAAAATCCTTTTAAAATTATTGTTTGATTGTATATAGAAAGATTGTTTGAACCGCTCTGTTTCTCCGCTTTCAAAATTTTCTATTGGTTTAAATGTCAAATTGTCCGTATCGTTTTCTTATTTTTAAATCTTTGTGCGACCTTACTGGGCTCTCAAAAGCTCACTCCCCTTTGACTTCCATTCCGCAGGTGACAGCCAGCAGTAGTTTACCTAAATAGGGATTAGAGCCGAGCAAGTAAAAGCGAAGGAATCAGATTTTGGTTTTGGTATTTATCATTAGAACCCCTGCGTGGGTGAATGATATTGTTTAAATTTGTAGAACCTAATTTGATATTCACCCACGATAGTTTACTTAGATTTAAAATTAATGGTTTAGTTGCTCTGACAGTTGATGGGTTATTTAGTTGCTCTGACAGATTTATATTATTTGGTTGAATTGAGGAATTATTATCTTAGTGAACTGATCGATTGAGCGTTAACGTTCCGAAAAATCTCGCGATGTTACAAAAGAAGAACAAACAGAGAAACAGAGAGAAGAACCTTTCTATTTTGGGGAAGGAAGAAAAGAAACACAAAGTAGACAGAGAGCAAACATGGATGATTCAAGCTAAATTTTCTAAAGGTGAATCTTCACCTAGTTCTGTAATTGATATGTTTCAATTTCGGGTGTAAATTTAGCTCTCTGTGTGTGTGTGTGTGTGTGTGTGTGAGTGTGAGTGTGAGTGATTGAGTTACTGTGCAGTGTGTGTTCTTCGTGCGCAGGAGGTGGATTGGGAATGATTGTGGTGTGATTTGGTGATTAGAGGGATTAGTGTCGTATAAAATTGAATTTGGATGAGATTGGGGGAGTATTTTGAGTTTGCCTGAAGGTTGTTGTGTGTGAGTTTGTGTGTGTTTCAGTGTGTGTCGTTAGTGTGTGTGTGTGTGTGTGTGTGTGTGTGTGTGTGTTCTTGAGTTTGTGAGCTATGGGTGAGATTTGTGTGTATGAATTAAGTGTTAAAATGTGTGTTTAAGAGTGTATTAAAGTGTAATTAAGGTGGCTTAATGCATTCATAATAATTTGGAATGGATTGGAGGTGAATGTGGGTGTGGGATGACCATCACGGCTGGAGGAAGAAGACACTGTGTCCTTAAGGTGCAATAGTGTGTGCCCAAATCTAAATAGTAAGTGTTATTGTCGCTAAAGATGAAAATTAATTTAGGCAATTTTTCCATGAATTTTTATAAATAATTAGGTTTAGAGTTACACAAAGTCCAAAACTGTAACCCCCAATATTTTTATGAGACCTACGCTCTGGAATATTTTGGAAATTTTTGGAGTCCGTAAAGGGCACTAAATTGGGGTATCAATTTAAGACATTTATTGAATTATTTAGCATAGTAAACCAAGTTATTTAAATCTGAAAATTTTATGAAAACCCTATTTTACTAATATGTTTCATATTATAAAATTTCAAGCCATTCTGAGACCAATAGGTATTTTTCGTGAAATTAGCCTTTTAACTCTCGGTCCGGATATCGGTTCAGGATTTTCAGGCAAAAATTTCCTAAAATACTTTTTAGTCTAGAAATAATATCAGGATGCTTAAAATAGCATTTAAGATATTTTTGGGATTTTTCGGTGCTGGAAACCCCAAGGGCATTTTGATAATTTGCCACCACAGTGATGGTATTTTGGTAATACGATAGGAATATTTTAGTAATTTGTCTTACAAACAGATCATTTTGATGATTTAAATGTAACGAGGGGTATTTTGGTAATTTTCCACCCCGAAAAGGTATTTTGGTAATTTTACCTAAGAAAGGTATTTTGCATGAATTCACATATGGGAAGCTTATTTTAGTGATTCTACTCACGGGAAGGCCGTTTGGGTGATTTAAGCCCGAAAGGGGTATTTTGATAATTTTACACCATATGGGTGTTTCGGGAGGTTCATTTTGAAAGTATGTGTGAATTCGTATTAAGCTATAATATCTTGTTATAATTTGTGTTCTAACGGTTCGATTATTTCGTTTAGGTTAACGTTAAAGACTTTCGGTTAGATAGTTTAGCTGCGGATCCAGGTAAGGGATTCTATTTAAACCCTAGGTAAGGACTTTTGTCCGAACCCTTATTTTGATAACTTGTACTCATAAGTACTTCTTTGATATACTTACGGTTAATGTCGAACTCTGAGTTAAGTATTGATTAATGTTGAACCTGAATCGTTTATTTTGAAATCTTCTGATACTCGCTTGTATTGCATGCTGAGCAAATTTGATAATTGTTTGTATTTGTTCTTTCGAATTGTTGTGCCTAAATTCGATAACTATTCACAATCATTTTTGTTGTTTATTTGTAATTTTTCTTTTGAATGATTTCTTCTGAAAATTCTGAATACCAACTTATGTCAGTATGATGATGATGATGATGATTATTATTATTATTATTATTATTATTATTATTATTATTGAAATCCGAATTGATTTTGGTGATTGAGCTTATGTTAAAGCTCATTGATATTGTTGATTTTTCTGTGTTGACCTGGGTTTCTGTTCTGTGGGAGGGCGTAATAAGGCTGGTCTGAATCCTGTAGGAAAAGCAGGCTAGTACCCAAGTGGACTAGTATTTTGGTACATCATGCACGTGTAAATTCTGTAATTTGTCGGAATGGCATCGCGACCGCCCAGAAGTAACAATGATTTTTTATTTATCTGCTCTGTGGATTGCTGAAACTATTACAGAAATATCTGTTATGTATACTGAAACCAATAAAATAACCCAGGGGGGGGTGAATAGGATTTTAAGACTACTTTAAAAAATAACAAACAACAAACCTCAATCTCAATAACTTAAATTAGCAAACAACCAATCTCAACACAAATGTAAGACGATAATGTAAAGAGAGAAGAGTTTAGAGATACTTGACAAGGAGAATTAAATGGTTCGGCTTGATATACCCACAAGCCTACGTCCACCCCTTCAAGGAAGTCCCTTGAAAGGCCCTAGAATCCACTAGTATGATCTTCCTTACGGGTCAAGATCGAACCTCTTACAATCCCTTGATGCTATGCCCACATCAAGAACAAGCTTTGACAAACCCAAAGCTCCAAAGCTTGACAACCCCAAAGCTCCAAAGCTTGACAACCCCAAGCTTTGATACAAGAACCTTTCAATGAAGAAATGTGTACAAGATTTCACTCTCAAGAAGTAGATGAGTACAAGTTTAAGCACTAGAACAAGAGAGATGAGTGTATGATGACTTATGAAAGTGTATATCTCTCAAATGTAAGCTCACAATAAATGCTCTCTTGAAAAGGATGAGAAATCAATGAAACAAGAGAGATTTGAACAATTGCTTTGATCTTTGAGAATATGAAAGATAAGAGAGCTTTGAATGCAATTGATGAATCCAAACTATGCCCAAGATGAGTATTTATAGAGGTGGGAAAGAATATGACCGTTTGGAATTAGGTGGAGCATTAAATACGCCAAACGGCTATTGCAGTCGACTGCAATGTCCCATTGCAGTCGACTGTATTCCCAAAGTAGCCGTTGGAAATTCAAAATTTCCAACTTGCAGTCGACTGTAATCCAATGTAGTCGACTGTAATAGGCTACTGGAAGTATTGCAGTCTCTGCATTCCAATGCAGTCGACTGTAATACCTCACTGCCCAAGTTGCAGTCGACTGCAATCCAATGCAGTCGACTGCATTCCAGAAAATGCAGTTTCCTAGTTTTCAAAGAATGAAAAACTTTTATGCATGAAAGGGAAACCTATGGGCAAATTCTAGGTATACAGTCATCGTAACGATCATCTCTCTACGTCTAGTTTACAAATAAGGAAATAAAGTATAGTAAAGTTTAATCGACGAAATCCTTCTTTGATGCGTTCCGTTGAGAGTCTTTGAACGATTTGCTCGTCTAATTTTCCATTCGCATGAGTGTGAGATTGTTCCTATTGCTTCATCAACTCAATGCATGTTAGACAGCATAATCATCAATGTTAGTTATCATCAAAATCAAATATAATCCTAGGTTAAATAACCGTAGGGTTAACAATCTCCCCCTTTTTGATGATGACAAACATTGATTCAAATAATATGAGATATATAAGATAATGAACGCAAATAAGCATGACAATCTCAATTATAAACCATAAGGGGTCATGAGAAGAAATCATAAAAGGCTCCCCCTATCTTAAGCAATATAGGGCTCCCCCTAACTCAAGTAATATATGCTCATATCAAATCCACATGAATCAACAATATTCAACAATATTTTCTCCCCCTTTTGACATCATTGAAAAAGATCAAGGGTGTGTGTGAAAGTGATCAACTTATGTATCCATCCATGGATAATCAATATAGCCAACAAGGGCATTGAAACAAGAGAAAAAGAATAAATACTTGAATAACCATCAAAAGGTGTACCAAGCACATGTATGAAAATAGCACATAAATTTTAAACCAGAGGCGGTAAAATAAGCGTGAATTAAGAGTGCTAATACAATACTAAGAGTAGGATCCATGATAAGTTTTTGAGATACATAATTGAGTTTGATAAGCATAAAAAACATAAAGCATGTCCTAATGCCTAAGGACCCGATGGTGGAGGAGGGGGATGAAAGATGTCCTCCTCGGGACACTGAATCCCACAATGATCCTTCATGCGAGAAAGGCGTCGACTGAGCTGGCTGTGGGCAAGATCCATTCGACTGAAACCGGCATGCATATGTTGTTGCATCATATCTAAGCGTGTGAGGATCGCTTCATATCCGGAAGTAGAAGGACCGGAAGAAGTGCCCGCCTCATGTGTACTCGGAATGATCAACGGAGGTGGATCACGATCAAACCCATCACTAGCATCTCCCCCAGCATCATCATCAGCATCAGCAGCATCATCATCACCATCAGCACCATCATCATCATCAGCACCATCATCATCACCATCATCATCACCATCATCATCATCATCATCGACAATGACATTTTCCAACTCAGGCTCAGGTAAGAAACGGTTACGATCATCTAAAAGGCCCTTCCTACGAAGGGTAGAGCAGTCTAGTACGATGTGCCTAGTAACCTCAATATACTCACCCAGAAGAGGTATGTCAAAGGCAGCAAGAATGTGAGTGAGTAGGAGGCCATAAGGTATAGCTAAGGCAGGATGTGAGGCGCTCCTAATCATGTTTAACATGATGAGACGAGGGAGGTTAAGTAGTGTGCCTGAGCGAAAGAAGGTCAAGAGCTGAACGTCAAAGTAAGAGACAAGTGAAAGACCGCCGGTTCTAGGAATGACGTTATGAGCGATGATATGATGGAACAGACGAGAGAGAGGAGGTAGGTCACGTAGGCTGGGTTTGCTCGCAACCCGAACCTGTCGACAATGAAGTGTGTGTCGAAGCTGTTCCTCAATAGTAAAAGGTCGGTCAAACCAATGTGACTGACCAGCGACAGGGATCATTTCTAACGAAAAAGAGAAGCCACTATCGGGGAGGTCTAGAAGAGTGGCTAGACGTGATTGTGAGAATGAAATGCGGCGTCCAAAAACATAGGATGAGAGGGTACATGACTCAGAGGAAATGTTCCAAGTCAAATTCGCATAAAATAAGCGGATTGCATCAGGATAATATAAAATAGTGTTCCTATCGGTGAGGCGATCTAGATAACAATCCTGAAGGCATCTAAGTACACCTATGTTGAAAAGGAATGGAGTATCCAGTCGCAAACCTAGAGTCAAAGGTGAAGAGAGTTGTGCAGAAAAGCGATCGGCAGCCTCGCGGTTCCAATATCGATTTTGATCAAACTCTACCGCGATAGGCTCGGGCTCGGGTGCAGCTCGTGAGCGAGATGAACTGGCACGTGCACGTTTCTCTCTTGCCATACTTGAAACAGTCTAAACAGAGAAATAATAAATGTAAGATAAATGAATATGCAAAAAAAATGAATTTTTTTTTTTGGAAGATAAACCCTAATTTATGCAATTTTGGGAAAAATTCAATTTTGGACAAATTGAATGAAATTAACCACGTACAATCGAGTAATAGACATAACTAAGCATGAATCAAATGATGAAACATGTAATTGCATAAACAATTTGAAGAAATTTTGACAAATGAAGAACCCTAGTTTATGAAAATTGGGGAAATTCGAATTTTGCATGAATACAAGTAATTAAACTATGTAGAATCATGTAATAAGCATCCCTAAATATGAATCAAGCATTAAATCATATAGAAGCATGCTAAATTGAAGTAGATCTGAAGAAATATTCTATAGAGAGCAATTCAAATTTCAACCGATTATGAACAATGTAGATGAAATGGATTAGAGAAAGTATGTAAATCATGAAGTAGAATGAGATTTGGGAGGATTTACGTACCAATTTCAAGCCAAACGGAGGAGAATTGAGTCCAAGGAGAGATGAGAGCTTCTTTTCGAAGAGAGAAAGAGTAGAGAGAGAAGGTTTCTGCAGAAAAAGAGATCTGGGCACGATTTATGCCCTTCCCCCGTAATGCAGTCGACTGCATTCCCCAATGCAGTCGACTGTATTGACCAATGCAGTCGACTTCAATGCACAAAGTCAATCAGTCTTTAAAAAAATTATACATATGTATATAGCAATAAAAGTGTGCAAATATTTTTTTTTTATTTTTAAGATAAATAAATATCAATAAAACCAACGATGTTTGGAAAGGAAAAATCAACCAAAGCTTGCTATAAGCATATGAGATAATGCTCAAGCATGTAAAGAGCAACTAGCACATTTATACAAAAATAACCTAGTCACATAGGTGAAGACATGCCAAGTTCTCTTCTAAGAGTGGTAAACCTCTTTGCATCTAACGGTTTAGTGAAGATATCCGCTAGTTGGTGATTTGTGTTCACGAAATCTAGAACAATATCACCCTTTTGCACATGATTACGGATAAAATGGTGTTTGATTTCTATGTGCTTAGTGCGTGAATGTTGGATGGGATTTTTGCTCAAATCAATGGCACTAGTGTTATCTCATAAGATAGGTATGTGATCATACTTGAGTCCAAAATCCAAAAGGGTTTGTTTCATCCAAAGAATTTGTGCACAACAAGCACCAACCGCCATATATTCGGCTTCGGTGGTAGAGAGTGCAACCAAGTTTTGCTTTTTGGAACTCCAAGAAACAAGAGAGTGACCTAGGAATTGGCAACCTCCACTAGTACTTTTTCGCTCGGTTTTACAACCGGCAAAATCGGCGTCGGAGTAACCAACTAGGTCAAAAAATGACGTGTTTCTAGGAAACCATAACCCTAAATCGTGAGTGCCCCTTAATATATCTAAGGATTCTCTTTACGACAACTAAATGAGATTCCTTAAGACAAGCTTGAAATCTAGCACATAAACACACACTAAACATTATATCGGGTCTACTGCGGTAAGGTAAAGGAGTGATCCGATCATACCTCGATAGCGTAAATCAACATCTTTACCCTTTTCATCTTTATCAAGCTTTAATGAAGAGCTCATTGGAGTGTCAAAAGCATTTGATGCTTCCATGTCGAATCTCTTGAGTAGCTCTTTGGTGTATTTGGCTTGGTTGATAAAGATTTCATCCTTGCTTTGTTTGATTTGCAATCCAAGGAAGAAGGTGAGTTCTCCCATCATGCTCATTTCAAACTCCTTACTCATACAAGAAGCAAACTCTTCGCACAAGGATCCATTAGTAGCACCAAATATAATATCATCAACATAAATTTGCACCAACAATAAGTCGTTGCCCTTAGATTTAATAAACAAAGTGGTGTCAAGTTTTCCTCTTGAAAAACCATTTACTAAAAGAAAACTACTTAGCGTTTCATACCAAGCTCTAGGAGCTTGTTTTAAACCATAAAGAGCTTTGCTAAGCTTGAAAACATGGTTTGAAAATTTTTCATGCTCAAAGCCAGGAGGTTGAGCCACATAAACCTCCTCCGAAATAAAACCATTTAGAAAAGCACTCTTGACATCCATTTGAAAGAGTTTAAAATCTCTATAGCAAGCAAAAGCTAAAAGCATTCTAATAGATTCAAGTCTAGCTACCGGTGCATAAGTTTCATCAAAATCAATTCCTTCCTCTTGGTTATAACCTTGGGCCACTAATCTAGCCTTGTTTCTAACCACGATTCCGGATTCATCAAGTTTGTTTCTAAATACCCATTTTGTGCCTATAATCCTATAGTTTTGAGGTTTAGGCACAAGGGTCCAAACTTGATTTCTTTCAAATTGAACTAGCTCTTCTTGCATAGCAAGCATCCAAGATTCATGATGTAGAGCTTCGGAAAAGTTCTTCGGTTCAATTTGGGAAAGAAACGCTAAATTAACATGTTGTTGAAGAGAGCGTCAAGTTCTTACCCCACTTGAAGGATTACCTAAGATTTGATCGCTTGGATGACCCTTTTTGTAAGTCCAAGCTTTTGGTAATTCTTGAGAGTAGTCCGAGTTTGAAACATCATTGCTTGCTTCCTTGTCTTCCTCTTGAGAGCTTGATTGTTGTTCTTCTTGAATAATTTCTTTGTGGTTGTCTTGTATTGTTTCACTTATATCCAAAGTTCTCATGTCATTGTCCACATCATCTACATTAACAATGTTAGTCCTCCGAAGAAAAGGATTAGTCTCATCAAAAGTAACATTAATGGATTCTTCAACAACCAAAGTACTTTTATTATAGACTCTATATGCCATACTATTATTAGAGTAGCCAAGAAAAATACCCTCAAATGTTTTGGAATCAAATTTGCTAAGGTGATCCTTAGTATTTAAAATAAAGCATTTGCAACCAAAGACCCTAAAAAAGCTCACCTTAGGTTTCTTATCATTAAAAAGCTCATAAGGGGTTTTTAACAAAAATTTTCGCAAGATAACTCTATTGAGAACAAAACAAGCACAATTGACCGCCTCTGCCCAAAAGTACTTAGGTAAACCATATTCGTGAAGCATTGTTCTTGCCGCTTCTTGCAAAGACTTATTCTTTCTTTCGGCAACACCATTTTGTTGAGGAGTTCTAGGAGCCGAAAAATTATGTGATATCCCAAAGTCATCACACAAGGCTCTTATTTTTGAATTTTCAAATTCTCTACCATGATCACTTCGAATGTTGGATATCAAATATCCTTTTTGATTTTGAATACGTTTTGCAAATGAAGTGAACACATTTAGAGATTCATCTTTGGTGGCCAAAAAGAAAGTCCAAGTATAGCGAGAATAGTCATCAACAATAACAAAACAATATGATTTACCACCAAGACTAGTAGTAGGGATTGGTCCAAATAAATCCATATGAAGTAATTGCAAGGGTCTAGAAGTAGATACCATTTTCTTCGGTTTGTGAGAGACTTTCTTTTGCTTACCCATTTGACAAGCATCACATACTTTGTCTTTCTCAAACTTGATCTTCGGGAGTCCCCTCACAAGTTCTTTGCTTGAAATATCCTTCAAATGCTCCATATGTATGTGTCAAAGTCTTCGATGCCAAAGCCAAGATGTCTCACTAATAGCACTAAGACACTTGACATCTTGGTTAGCTAGATCATTCAATTGAATAGAGTAAACATTGTCATCTCTATTTCTTACCAAAATAGTTTCATTATTCTTCAAGGATTGTATAGTGCAATGAGAAGCCTCAAAGATTACTCTAAAACTTTATCACTAAATTGACTAATACTTAGCAAATTATGCTTCAAACCTTCAACATATAACACATTCTCAATTGAATGTGGTTCCTTACCTATAGTTCCTTTACCTTTGATTTTTCCTTGTGCGTTGTCACCAAAGGTCACTTTTCCTCCTTCTATAAGATCAATTGAGGTGAAAAGAGATATGTTGCCGGTCATATGTCTTGAGCATCCACTATCAAGAATCCACTTCTTGCTACTAGATTTTCCTTTGAGACATACCTATAAACACAAATCAAGTAGTGACTTTTGGTACCCATATTTTCTTGGGTCCTTGGGTGTTAGTCTTGCATTTGTAATCTTGACCTTTCACAACCCACATCTTCTTTCTACCTCTAACATAAACAATTCTACAAGGACAATAATTAGTCGTATGCCCTTTTTTGTTGCACCAACCACAATGTGTAAATGGTGTGTAATAGTTCTTTGGTTGTTTTGAATGAGTATTCAACCTAGCTTGTTGTTGAAAGATTTTAGGAGGTAAGGCCAGGGGAGCTAATCCAAGACCACCTTTGTTTAGGCCAAATCTTTGGCGTCCAAGCATGACATCCAAATTGTTTTGACCATCAACAAATTTTTGAAGACATTTTTTCAAATCACAAATCTCAAGTTTTAAATCTTCATTTTGTTTTTCTAAAACCAAAGTTTTGCAAAAGATTTGTTTTGAGCTAGGAGTGTTAGCAATCAATTCAACCAAGTCATTATTCACATGTTTTACATATAAATGGTTGGAAATGCAATCATTGTTGGCATGCAACTCATTATTTTCCACTCTCAACTTCTTAATTTGCTTATTAGCCTCAAGGAATTTTTTTGATAAAATAATATTTTTCTTAAAAATTTTCTTGGATTCCTCATATAGGCTATCATAAGCATCTTGAAGCTTTCACTATCACTATCACTACCGGAAAAAGAGCTTACCTCATCATTTGCCATGAAGCACACATTTGCTTGTTCGTTCTTCTCATCATCTTCATCACTTGAATCGAAGTCACTCCAAGTTGGAGTATGTTCGGCATTCATTGCTTTTTCCTTCTCTTTGTTCTCTTTCTTGGAGAGTTGTCTCCTTTTAACTCTTTCCCATACATCTCTTCTTTCCTTGTTTTCCCTTTTGTATATGGGACAATCCATCTTCATGTGTCCCGGCTTGTGGCATTTGTAGCAAAACTTCTCTTCGTTGCTAGCATTTTGTTGCCTTCTCCCACCATTCCTTCTAAGCAAATTCTAATGTAGTACTATAATTAGGATTTTTGTTATTATGTAAGCAAATTGCTCTCTCTCTCTCTCTCTCTCATTTACATCTCTCAATTTTAAATTTGTTCTTTCATATACTCTAGTCATGTCCAATATTCACAATTGAACAAACTTAATCCGTATCCTTTTATTTCATTATAAGTCATATACATATATGTATGTATGTATATACATATTTATTTGTCTCTCATTTTATTTTTTATTATATGTTAAACCTTTCTATACTCTTCTTGATGAGTTTTATTAATAAAATCTTAACACATAACAATTATTACTATTTGAAAGAAATTATTTCTACTATTTGATATTTTACTTCTTCTTTCGTTGCTGAAAGAATAACAATTATTTTTAAAGTGATTGAAACTCATAAAAATGTGAAAATAATATTATTATTTTACTATCTATTTTGTTATTATTATTTAATAATATAAATACTAGCTTTTATATGTATTTTAACAGTTATTTTTTACGCACGGTGCCAATACTAATTTATATGTAAGAAGATGGAATTAGTCGATTTTGTATTTATTGACAAATAAGTTCGGCTCATCCAAGACCGCCAAGGCCTCTTCAAGGAGGCTCATGATTTCTCACGGTTCGATTGTAATATTTGTAATCTAATTCTTATTTTACGTCAAACATATCTTTAATTATTGCACCAAGAAAGAACGATCATCATAATTCATGTTCAGATTCATTGCTCATTCAATCATCGTTAGACACGCACACTTATATATAATAATGTGTGTATACAATAATACTTGGCCAAAAGAGGGCCTGTGTGTAAGGCCAAAAAAGGGCCAGAAATAGGGCCAACCTTAGGGCCAAATGGGGGCCAGTTTTTGTGCCAAAAGAGGGCTACGCTGGGCCAAACCTGGGCCATTTTAGGGCCAGGCTGGGCCCTGTCCCAAGCCCTAAGGGTTAGGTCTAGTCCGGGCCCAAAAATGGGCTGGGCCAGGCCAAAAAGAGGCCCGGCAGGGCCAGCCCGCAGACCGCCCAGCCCTTTTGACATCTCTATGAACGGATGCAAAAAAAATCCTAACAAATGCAAAGCCAAGGCGTGTATGCTCACACATCCACGCATGACCAAGGCTGACATGATCAGTGGGCTTGCTGATCACCAAATTTTCGGTTAGAATGCCACAACCATCAAGACACTGTGGCTTGTGGGTTGGGATCCATTCATAATAATAGAGACAAATTACTTCAAGCCTTGTAGGGTACCGACAAAAAAGAGGTACCACACAAGCCTTATAGTGGGGCAATTTGTATACACGAAAAAAATTATTTACCGATTAATAGTAGATAATTTTAGTGACTACTCAAATATTCAACCTTGCGAAAAATGCGGGTCAAGATGCTGATATGAAGTCAAACAAGATGATGGACTCAATTCAAAATTAAGCTAGAAGAACTAGCCCAAATAAAAATTATTTGGTCTAGTCCATGTGTGGTCTTGCTACCATAAACCTCAAATAAGTCCACTTTGACTTAAGGAAATAATTTCTAAATTAAATGGAAATAAGAATCAATTTAATAAGAGAAATCATGATTGAATTAAAGGGGAACAAAATATCTTCAATTACAAAGTCAAAGCTTAAATCATCGACTTTCCAAAAATAAGCCTACCACCTTGTCTATAAATAGAGGTGTTGAGGTAGGGAAGATGAACACACACAAAGTCTCCGCGATCAAAGCCTAAGTTCTGCCGAAATGCTGTCGTCTCCCAGGTTGTGCTTCACTTGAAGAACAATACGTAGTAACGCAGTGCCGTTCTTTAATCGAGCACTTCCAAGACACGAAGATTGGTTTCTCTTTCGTCTCAAATCGAAGAGGAATTCGCCTTCAACATCAGTAATTCTACAAGTCAAGGATTGCATACTTGTTCGGGATAAAGCTTCGAAGCCCTCGAGCAAGTGCTGATTCGACGATCTTTTAACCGTGAAGATTGAAGAAGCCAAAATTCACGTTTCAAGATCAAGCTATTCAGCCCTTGGATGGTGACCAAGTCAGAGATCGAATCAGAGGATTTACATTTATTATGTAAAAATCACAGAGTGGTGTAACCTATAATTTAAATTTGATAAATTGAATTTTGTGCAATTATTTCTTGTCTTGCAGTTTAGACACGAAATTTGTGTGTACAACGAGTGTGTGGTTCCAATATTGAGCATTAATCCATTGTCGAACCTCGGAAGGGCTTATTCCATTGTCTCACTGGAAGAGAAGCAGCACCTAGTCACTGCAATTTATGCTCCCACCATTGACGCCACTGCTTTGATGATTCAAAGAGATTAATCATGACTAACAAAAGCTGCAATCGAGAACTCAATTAGTTTCCACCATGCACACACTGTGGGAAGACAAATCATAATGCCGATCACTGCTATAAGGTGATTGGCTACCCACCTGAGTGGCGCAAGCCTGGATAACGAAGCTGCAGAAAGAATTGGCCGCAAGGAGATTGGAAAGATGGGACAGCGTCAAACTCCTCTCCGGCATCCACAGGAGCTGCCTTTGCCATAACCATGCACGACAAGAGTTCACCAATCCCAAGCTTAACTCAAGCGCAGCATCAACAGCTACTTGTTCTCCTCGGTGGTCATGCGGCAACGACAGGTAACCTGTCGGCAAACATGGCTTCATTTAATTTCTCAAATAAGGCAGCAGATCAATGGGTTATTGACACATGGGCCACAAATCACATAACCCATAATATAAAATCATTATTCGATATGGTGTTTGGACTCAATATATTGCGGGTACAAATTTCTAATGGCGACACAATGGCTGTCCATGCCTTGGGTTGAGTTGCTCTTGGAAAAAGATTTACTCTTGAGCGAGTTCTTGGGGTTCCTCAATTTCATTTCAATTTATTATTAGTTAGCAAATTGACATGTGATTGAAATTGTGTGAACTTTTTTGTTGGGATTCTGTGTGATTCAAGACTTTCCCTCGAGGACACTGATTAGAGTGGGTAAAGAGCGGAAAGGCCTTTATTATTTGGAATCAATGAAGGGGGGAAGGCATTGGCATCAACACAGTTTTGAATTACTGATAGTCATGGGAAATACACATGGATATGGCTAACACTCTAGGCTAAGATAAGGTTGAATTCGATATGCAGGCTTTGCTAACTTTGTTGTCACATGTTGCAATAAGATCCTATTGGAATCTCTCTGTCACTGTTGCATACCAGTCAAGTGATTGAATACTTCCAGTTTCAAGAATGAACTGGCTGTGAGCATATATGTCAATTGCGTCGCTAAAATCCCCAATAATGTATATATATTTGTCCGTGTTGGTCCATAAAATTTGGATGGGCCATTGATTGAGTTAGAGGTCATCCAAAGTACGTGAAGTTACTAATCCAATGTACATCAATATGAAAACAGCATCCCCTCTTCCTCATATCTCTCTCTCTCTAAGAACATCTCTCAACCATCTCTCTACAGATTCTCCTCCCTTCTCCATCCTCCGTCACCACTGTCAGTTTCACGGGTGTCTGGTGACATGGTAGAGTAGGTTTAACCTTTCTATGTAAGCAATTTTTTGACTGTGTGTTGATCAATCCACTTTCTGCTCGATCTTTTCGTGATCTTCGCGCTGGTTTTGGAACCGTTTTTGTGTTTGGCTAGGTCAAAGGCTACGGGGTGATGGTTGGTTTATGGTTATGGCTGGCTGCTTTCCTTGGTGGGTGTTTGGGCGTGGTGATGGCGTTGTTCTGGTGTTGGTTGAGTAAATCAGTCAATGGTTTTTTTCCCCTTCTAGGGTTGTCTCCCCCCCCCCCCCCTCCTTTTTTTACAGAAAGGTTATGTGGGCAACGCTGCATCTGTGGGGGGTTTAGCTGAGTTTCTATAGGTGGGGCAGCTAGGTTGAATGTGAAGTGCTCTAGAGAATTGCGTCTGAAGGTCCGCGTGGTGGTGTCTTGAAGTTGTGATGGTGGCCAGATGCATAGTTATGGGACGACCAACCAGATTCGGATTGTTGTGGGTTTGTGTGTTGTTGTCACCCGAGGTTGTTGCGTAAGGTGGAGTTTTCTATGTTTGTGTTGGATCAGGTTGCTCATAGTTATCGGTCAATTTCATCAGCTAAGGGTTGATGCAGTTGTGTTTAAGTGTGTTCCGGTTCTTTTTGTGAAATGGTACGTAGTAGTACCGATACTGTCTCGAAATTTTCATTAATTGTGTGTGTGTGGATATAATATCATTAACTAGCGAACTAAAATATATGTACACATATTTTCTCCCTTTCAGTTCCTCTGAAATGAAAATATTTATTTCTTATATAGCTTCAGATACCTCATTTTTGACCAAGCTGTCTACTCCCGAATAAATTGTTTGTTTCCATAGTGGAACAAATAGCTTATTCAATTGAATTAAATCATCTAGAATTACCCCATTTAAAAACAATCTCATTTGCAAATTCTTCTAGAAGAATAAGTTATTTGTTCAAGAATAAAGTCTTCGAGTTCAGGAAGCTTAGGGGGGGGTGCAGAAGCAGTACGTTATATATATATATATATATATATATATATATATATATATATATATATATATATATATATAATTCATCAGATTCATTCATAAATATATATATATATATATATATATATATATATATATTATCACAAAAAGCTATAGAGACTTTAATCGTTATAATTCAACCTGAGGTTTTTATTTATTTAATCTTTACATGGTCAATTTATTAAATTTTTTAAAAAAATTGTAACTTTTACACTATTTGAGGAACCGATACAAAATACTATATCTAGGTCAGTATCACCTGTACTAACCAGTACAACTGGTAGGGAATAGTCTTTTGATTGAGACGAAATGAAAACGGATATCGAGTCAATAAAAGGCAAAAATAGTAAGTACCGGCGGTACAGATACGATGATAACTATGGTTTGAATGGTTATCGAACAAATGCTGACTTTATTTGGCTGCATCCGATGGTCTCTTTTTTGTCATATATGTTGTGAGATATCAATTGCTGAATTGCTATTTATTTTGCAATCTATTGTATTTTGCTTTAAATTGGCCTCGAGAACAGGGTTATTGTCCTTTTTTACAATCAATGTCTAGGTTCGGGTAAGGGCGTGTTGATGCATTTATGCAGGTGGCATTCAGCAGGAATTATTTGATACTGAAACCATTTATTTTTTTCTACTATCGCATAGACAAGGAAGCTTCGCTTCATGCGGCTCCAGAGAAATACTGCATGGAGAACGCAGTATCAGGTTCTTCTCTTCTCAAAATGAGCTAACTCTTGTACTGCATGCTATAATAGAAATCAGAAAATACAACAGTTGGACCCAAAAGATGATGGGTCTTATGGGTGGTCGCCAAACACCTGACTCTAGAAGAAATGAATCTGAACCAGCAGCCCTGAAACTCTTTCCATCACGTTCTCTTCATGGCTCCTTCCAAACCAAGTGTAGAAAGAAAGACCCTTTTCCTTTTGAGGCCTAACTTCATAACTACAACGAAATAAAGGGTAACTTTCAAGGAAGTCATTTCCCTATCAACACTACTGGTGGGTGGAGAAATAGTTATTTTTCTAGTTGATTTGAGATTGTCCATGTCACACAATATACGGTTCAAATTAATTTTTGAAAAAGAAAAACATTACGACTATCCTCCACTCTTCGTAACAGTTAAAACTTATTGTCCATATTACTTTGGTCTGACCGCTACTCCTTATAGCGGTTAGACAAACATATGCATTTTCAGCAAACATGGTTGCTTGACTGGGTTCTTTGCAATATTACTCCCAAATTAACGTCTTTCCTTCTATCTTGTTTTGCTATTACAGTAAATCAAGCATCTTTATTCCATTGAGACTCAATCAAACATCTTTAAAACTATACAAGAAATACGTAAAGAATAATTTTTTACACAAAATCCATTTACCATGTCAATTGTACAAATGGAAATAGAAAAAAGATGAAAGAATATTGTTGGGCAGAGTGGCTTGCACAAAGACCGTACCGGTAGCGCCATTTGGGAACTGGGATGGCGTCAGGTCATTCGACGTGATGTCCGTCTCAGTTAATTAATTATACCTTGATTGTTTGAATGATTTGAGAAGTTTGAATAAATTTAGGGATTTGTTGGAAGTTGATCTCGAACACGAGCCGAGTTTCCGAACTCGAGTTCGACTCGTATTGTCAAACGAGTTGAGCGAGTCGAGCTCGAGTTTTACAGTCACGAATTCGAGCCGAGTTCAAACAATGAATTTTTTGCTGTTAACAAACTCGAGCCGAATTTGAACATACCAAAAATTAAACGCACCGAGTTTGAACACATCCACATCCGGCTGGAACTCGGTTCGTATACAGCTCTAACGGCCAACCACCCAGCACACGTCACGGCACGCAACCATCATCCACCGTCGTACCCACCTCACCCACAAGCACCGCCATACCAAACAACCAACATAACCGTAACCACCAAAGTACCCCCACCAACACTTAAAAGTTTGTGTAAATTCAGGCCAAAATCACCGTGATCTACACTAAATCTGAGCGAAAACCACTAGTGGTGGCAATGCCTATGCTTGTTGTTTTTGTTGGTGGTAAGGATGGTAATGTTGGTGATTGGGGGAGGAGAGCAGCCGTTCAAGAGGAAAGAGAGAAGATCTGGGTTGTTGGCGGGGGGGGGGGGGGGGAGGGGGGAGGTGATAGGGGGATATTTTTGGGGAAAAAAAAATACTAATCATTCTTATTAAGAGCGGTTAAGCAAAAATTCTTTAAAAAAACTCATCAGGGCCGTACCCGATTATACATGAAAGGCCATACGACAGACAGACAAAAAAAAAATTCTCCAGCTTTAGATAGTGATCACCCCCCAACTTACAATGACAGAAAAAGTGCAAACTTTGCCCAATTTTTGTAAGGCCCCTACCGTGGTATTCATTATTCAAAAGAAAAACAGGCCAAATCATCTACAAAGAGACTCAAAAGAAACCAGGCAGCAAAACGCCTAACAAGCAGCCCCACCCCCAAAAAATTCCGAACTTAACGGAAATTAACAAAGAGAGACCCTGACCCAACTAAGAACATCCAGCCTGACTTTATCCATGCTTTTCTACCATATCAAAAGTTCAATGAGTAACAGAAAACAACCAAGGATTCAGTTTAGAATGTCAATCCACCCAATAGAAAACCCAAGAAGTCTGTTGCTGCAAGCAACTTCCCTACGTAAATTTCTGATTGTTGAAAATCCAAGGAATAAAAGACATCGGGTGGTAAATGATCCAATCCATATTTCAAAACAGAATAGAGTTTGACAAACTAGAATCCATGAGCATCCAACTACAAAAACTGAACTTTTGGCAAAGCCAACTACAAAGTTTCAACTTAAAATAACTCCAGGTGAACCAAACATCAATAATATCCGATAGAGATCACAACTCCTGCCAAAGACAGGATAATTTGATTCAAAACATCCAGCCTACAACCTTCTTCCTCTCCTACCACCCTTTCGACGAGTGCTATCGGTAGGAATTGGGGTCACATCCTCTGAAACATGACATAAAATGAGCAGCAGTTAGTTGCATTCTTACCTACTAGAAGCAAGAAACTAACTAAAAATTCTCAACCTGACAAAAGTTGATCAACACTATAAACAGATGATTTTTGCAGTAGATTTACTGAGCAAACAATTTATACCGCATAAGAAAACAATTGCACATATTCACTAGAAGCGTCACTTTCTACAAAAACGACAACAAGCACAGGATTCTTTCAGATTACTTAATCGGAACACACAACATTTACTCAAGACTTCAAGTAAATGGCCTTTTTCAGCAGTTAATAGTATTCTATGCCTAATCTCTGTTAAGGTATCCAATTAATCAGGTAAACCGGCTGGCAACTTCAAATCCAGTAAAAAGAAAAAAATCAAAAGTCGGACAAAGCAATGCGATAAAGTTGACATCCAAGAGAGATTAAACATCAGTTATCTTGTTTACTGTCATCATATCATCTCATCATAAAGACAACTCATAACATGATTAACATATTAGGTGTAAAAAATATGTAACAGCGGCATTTTTCTTCAAAACATTATCTAAAACAGAAAGGCAACAACATGCAATGATCTATCCAGCTATACAAGTTCACTAGTCAATACAGTTCACAAAAGTCCTGGTTATTGGCATTTTTAAAGCCTCTCCCCTATATTACTACATTCACCAACTCTTACCCACCCTTCTTGTAATACAGCCCACTAGATATGTGCAACACCCTATGTTACATGAACTCGGTACAAGTGTCCGGATCGGATACGTGTCCAAGTGTCGGACTCGTCTAATTTTGAAAACGCAAAACACAGGGACACGGCAAAATGTTCATAATTATTATTGCTTTTTAGTTATTTTGAAGGCAAAAAGGTGTTTTATGTGATGCATTTGGTTTTAATTGACAACTTATCTCCACTCAAAGCAACTACTAATTAAACAAAAGACTATAGGATAGTATAATAATGGCATATCCTATGAGATGTGTCGGACACATATCCCGTACCCATGTCCAAATGTCGAGTGTCCGACACGGGTACTTCACGCAAAACCGAAGAGTCCATGTAACATAGGCAACACCTAAATACTCACGAAAAAAAAAAAAAATTTTGTTTTTCATAATTTATGAAAGAATCTGAACATGTTTCATCCTTTCTGGAAACACATATTTATCCTCTTTTTCGGAACACCAAACTGAAAGCGGGAAAACACTACCCTGATATAACTGGATAACCCTTTTAAACTAATACTCAGGGTTTGTTGATTCAGATCTCTTACACAAACCAATTCTGATACAACATGCATTCCCAGTCCCACATGGCTACCAGAAGCCACCATAATTCTACTTTTTCCTGAACGTGAAGAGCAGCCATAACCAAATCAATTCCTCATATACTGTAACCTCCTTCCCAGGAGGAAGGGCACAAGACACAGAAGTAGACAAGTCTGCTTGTAGGACAACAAGAGCTTTACCTATACGGCCAATCTTCATTCCTGAACGGGCAAGGGCACGAAGAGCAGATTGAGCACCAGGACCAGGTGTCTTTGTCTTGTTTCCACCAGTAGCTCGAAGCTTAATATGAAGGGCATTTATGCCAAGATCCTGTTAGCAAGAAAAGAAGTCAAATGAGGAAATGCTCAAAATAACAACTCTTGATGAGCATCAAACTAGGAATAACAGATAACAGGCAACAAAAGAGCAAGTTGTGAATATCAACTTAGATAATTTGGTACCGACCTTGCACCGTTGTGCAACATCTTGCGCTGCAAGCATGGCTGCATAAGGGGAAGACTCATCCCTGTCTGCTTTCACTTTCATGCCACCTAAGACAGTATATTTGACAGGCTACATCAGATATTACCTTTTGAAAGTTATTTTACTTACCAAAGCATATTGTAGTCCCACGTCTACAAGTAATTGAACTTCCTAATAAAATTCTAAAGTACGTGTGTGACATTTCACAGCGCCGCGTACCATCAATCAGACCCAAAACCTCATATTCATAACGGTAGATACTTGCAGCAGCTTGTTCATGAAAAATATAAAGAAATCACACAACTTTAACACAAAAATTAACCGCTATAAAGAAAAAATGGCCCTTACCAGTAATCCGAACCAGAGTTTCTCTACCAGACAGATCAGTCACATGCTGCAATTCCAATAGAGAAATCATAAATTACTGCCCTTCAGGAATTCTAAATATCACCGAGTAAAACCCATTTCTTTCGTATTCACTTACAATGAAAGTGTCATTGAATGACGCAAAAATGTGCGCCACACCAAAAAGATGCTCTCCCTCCTTTAGAGCGGGCCCAAGTGTCACATTCTCTTCCTTTGGCTCCCTAGTCTTCCTCTTCGACTATACAACCATCCCCACAACAAAGTAACCAAAAAGAACCAAATAAACAATAATCATAATAAGTATGCAGTCATAAAGACAAATTGCTCCAACATGCTTAGATCAGTGTTCTTTTTGTTATAAGTCACTACCCGTTCTTCCTAGAATATTCAATATCAGACTACGGTTCGTTATAACATTGCATTGTTTGCCATCTCTACAAATATTACAACGCGTAAACATATATCACTCTTACAAACAATTTACATCAGAGATCCAACAAGCTAAGCAAATCCAATCATATCCCATTCTAAACAACAAGCTTAATTCAATTAAATGAGCAGACCAATTTCGACCGCAAAAATAGAACACAGACACAGTGGGTTGCATATAACAGAGAATATAAGTTGGGGCTAAATCCACGCCCTTTTACATGAGAAAACAATCATGGGTTTTACGAAAATCATTCCTGGTGACCAAATCCTCAAGTATTTTTATTTTCAGAAGCTCTCAAATCCATAATTAGAACCTTAACACTTGGATTCTAACGAAATATCTTAAAGCAAACCAAACGAAGATCTCCCCCCCCCCCCCCCCCCCCCCCACACACAGAGATTTGCATCCAAGATGTATTACCAGATCAAATATACGACGAAGGCAAATTTGGGGTTTATAACATGAATTACGGTATGGAAGACGGTTACCATGGCTTGCAAGGGGTGAGGTCTGCTGAGAGAGGCAGAGAGGTCGGCGCCTTCCGCTATCAAAAGTGAGAGAACCCTAGAGAGGGAGAGAGTTGGCTGTGTTCGCTGCTTTTTATATCAAGTGATGGCTAGGGTTTTGCGAAGTGAGCTTAGGATTGGCATATATTGACCCTTGGAGTTCTGTGAATTACCGAAATCACCTGAGAAAGACCAAAATGCGTTTGCGTTTTTGCCCAAAATGCATGTTAATGTCATTTATAGTTGTTTTTTCTTGGGTTTAATTCAGTTCGGTCCCTTGTATCCTGTTTTTTCTTTTTTCTTTTTTCTTTTTTCTTTTTATTTAGTCCTTATAACGCTAAATTCTTGAAACTAGCCATTATCCTATGCTCCATCATCAATTTAATCCCTCTATAAATTAACATTTATGCTTAAAAATTGGGAACATTGTCATTCTAGCAGCCTCCCCTTACCACCTAAGTCTTTCTCTCTCTTTACTCTTTGGTTGCTGTCCTCCTTGACCACCCAATGAGCATTGATCTATCGCAACATCACCTAACTATTGACCTAGCCATGGTGGCAATAGAGGAGAAAGTGACGATGAATAGGAGGTGGTGATCGTCGAGGACGGAATGAGCATGCGCACGGAGGAGATCGAATGCAAAATTGATGTCACCGAGCTCTAATTATTGTCTGATATGGTGGATCAGCATTCGTATCTAGTTAGACAACAACGGTGACGGTAGCAAACAGAAGGATGGTCATCTCTTTGTTACACTGGATTCCTCCGGCCTTCTTTCTTGCAAAATTCTTCGATTTTCACGTCTTTTTTAATTGGGTGGGCTTGATGTTTTTAATTGTATCAAGTCTGTGGCAATTTTGCCTACAGATCTGAAATAGGAGGTGTCAAGGTGGAAGTTGTGGTACAATTAGAATAAAGAGATATAGAGACAAGTGTAGTTTGGAATATGGGTGATGGGTGGTGGTGTTAATGGTGACGGTTGGGAAAGGGAGGGGTTTATGGGTGTGGAGGTAGTGATGGCGGGGTGGGCTTGCTTGGGGAAATGGTCTGCGGCAATAATGGCGGGGCAATGGTGATTGTAGCGACAGAGGGTGTCATGTACATGGCATGTGCTATTTTACTTTTAAAGTACAAAATAACAAATCTAGCCCTCAATTTAGTATCCCAAAAAAAAAAATAGAGGAACTAAACTGATAATTGAGCATAGTGCAAGGACTCGTTTCAAGGATTTTAGACTATGAGAACTGGAATAAGAAAGGGGGCAAAGTACGAGGGACCAAAATGAAATTAACCCTTTTTATTTTTCAATACGAGGATGACATTTAGATTAAAAAAAAAAGTTACTCAATTAGGCATTTATACGGTAGAATATTACACATCATATAGGTCACGACATGAATCATGACTCCGAAAAAATTCATACGCAAAAGGCACCTATCACTATCGCTAGTGTCTCGAAACTCCTATAGTACTTATTTACATTATATTTCACTGGGTTATGGTAGATCCATTGGCAACAATGCATTCATGAACCTGATATCGTATATATTGGTTTGTGCATGTCTTGCAAAGGCGACTAACTCAATTGAGCACGCTCAAGTGGGATGGGTGTCACTATATCAGTGATGTCCTTATTTCCCAACATTGAGATATGGGAAAACATATTTGAAGAATTAGTGCACATAATAATATCAAGCCACTCATGTTTTAGAGCCTATTCCAAAGCAAGTATAAGCTTTTGGCTTGCGTTATGAAATTCAGAAGCCGGAGTGGAGATTGCAGCAAAACCACAACGAAAATTTTGTTATCTTTATAACATGATAGGCCTATCCAAGCTCTAAATCTTAATCAGATTTAACTTAAATCTTAATCAGTTTGCTACTTGGCAAAAGTAGTTGTAAACTAGATTAAATCTATTAAAAATGTTTGGATAAAAAGTTCTTAAATCAGTTTCACTATCACAAAATGATCATAGAGAACACTCAATAAACAAGTTTCTAATATCTAAGCAACGTTAACATAACTTTTATTCGTAAATAACTATAATGTCCAAATAAATTTTGAAAATAACTATTTTCACGCACTTACAGAAGTTGCTACTTTTTATTTTAAATTAAAAATACAAACAATCTAACGTTATTACCTATAGTACGATAACATCCCCGAATTATATATAAAGTTTATCTTAAGCAAAATATATATATATATATATATATATATATATAGTAGAAATCACATCACGGATAGCATCACAAACATTGGTCATGTAAATGTCATCCCCAATAATACTGGTGAATGAAGTGCCTCCTTCATTGTTATCATATCCGCCATTTGCATCAGTTGGAGAATATCATTCTTGTTCAGCAATATCAAATGCATTGTCAGAGCTACCCTTTTTTCTAATATAATTGTGGACAGCCATCGATGCAAGAACGATCTTAACTTGATCATAAAAGTCATAGTATGGCATATCATGCAGTATTGCCCATCTCGCCTTGCACACCCCAAATGTACGCTTAACTATATTCCTCAATGAAGAATGCAAGTAATTAAACTTCTCTTGACGTCCTTTAGGAATACGTGCAGCTTGCTTACCTCAACGAAAGTCGGGGAGATTGTAGCATATGTTAGGGCCTTTGTATGGAGCCAAGTAACCTTTCATGTTTGGATAAGCAGCATCGACAACATAGTACTCAAAATAAGATTAGATGTGAAAGCATCTTCATTACCTATGAAGTCTTCATAAATATTCATAAAAAACTAAGGCTTATAAATACAAACCTCCTCTTGGGTGTGGGAACTTAAGTTCTAGTCTTCGAAGTGCCTCTCCAAATATTCTAGTATCATGAGATGTTTCCTCCCATCCGGCCCATGCAAATATGAAACACATGTTAAAATCAATAGCAGCCATGATATTTTGTGTAGGAAATCCCTTTCTCCCAATATATTTGGTTTGTTTGTCTCGTGGGAGTCTAGCTTTGACATGCGTACCATCAATGGCTCCAATATAGTCCTAATATATAAATAACATTGAAATGCACCTTATCAAAATCAAGAATAAATTAAAATCATGTTCTAAAAATCATAAGTGCGAAGAACAATAAACTTACTTTGAAAAAAGGGTAGTATTTCCTCGATGTGAGTATGTATTCAGGAACCACGTCATTGTAGTTCGAATCAGGCTTAATTATATCCTCTCATAACCTACATACAACATCCAACACTTTGTGAAAATGTCTATTGATCGTCTCACCAGAGTGTTGAAACATATCTTGAGCCAATCTATTCCCAACCCCATGGGCTAGAATGAACAAAAAACGCCAACCTCTTCATGTATCATCATACCACGACTACCTTTTAAACCATAACAATTCTTTAAGTCATCGCACAACTGTAAGAAAAAAAAAACTTTTCGATGAAGGCAAAAAGTTGATAGCAACAAGTTTCACTCCCTTCAAGAATATCATGTGAGATCCCAACATTTTATATACTGTATTTACATATTTAAGTATGATTAAATGAATCACTTTATGTGAAAATGGTGAAACTCTAACTGGGAGTAACCGGTTGTTGACCGGATTGCCTGTGAATAATTTTGCTTTTTTTGCAAAGAATTGTGTCACCTCGTGCTTGTGACGTGTCAACATTGTTATACGACATGTCATGCTTCGGTTAACATTGTCATGCTTGCTAGGTGACACGATCTTATCTTGCCACCTCATGCTTCCAGCCTTGTCATGCTTTGCTTAGCCTTGTCGTGCTTGCTAGATGGCACAACCCTATCTTGCCACCTCGTGCTTAAAGCCTTGTCGTTCTTGACTTCTCCACCTCTTCACCTCCACTTGACACCTCCTACTTGCTTTTAATTTAATTTAAAAGATCCAATTGACATGCTTAAATTCTCTTACCTCATTTTTGAGAGAAAAGTGCAAGAAATGCAACCAAAAACCTCACAAAATCTAGAATTAAGACTTGGTTTTGAAAGAGAACCTTAAACAGTTGATTTGAAAAGTTTCTGTGAGCTTCAAATAGTGTTTTGAACGTATTTTGAGGAGTATTTCAAACGTGTTTCAAATCTAAAATTTTGGTTCTTTCATCTCTTCTTTAAGGTAAGATAGTTAAAGCTTTTTAATGGACTTTTAAGACATGAATATGGATATATGCTATGTTAGCGTAATTCTTTTAGTATGAATTATTTGCCAAACTTTTGAATACCTATTAGGAACTTGTTAATAAGTGAATATATTCATGTTTAACATATTAGAGATTATGGAAGACGTGAAATAGGTTATGATACGTGTGAATTATAGAATTATGTCAAACTAGACATGATTAGAATATGATTTTGGACATGTTTGTTAAGTTCTATAATTGAAGCTAATTTGCTGAATATAAATGATTATATATTATATGTTCAAGATGTTACGAAGATGATGTTACATGATGAAGGTGACTACATATTTGGTAGCTAAGTGTTATAGTGCAAGTAAATGAAGATTACAACAACCACACGTATGAAATGATATGTTTTCTTGCACATGAGTATGTTACATCCCTTCCTTGTACATGATGGTTGATATATTGTTGATTATTATTATTATGTTACCTCATTCAATGATTGGGGGTTGATTTGTTTGTGTTTGAATAGCGGTGCACCGTATGAGTCGAACAGTTGTATCTTTGACTACTACCCAAGGCAGTATCGGTATTCAATTGTTTTCGGTTGTAATCTTATATCCTGGGTGTGGTGACATACGGGTGGTCTACTGATGGGACTGAATTTGAGAATGGTAAACTCTTGTGATGTTCAACTAAGTGTGAACATGTGATATGTGTTATGTGCACATGAAGAACTGCTTAATGTGATTGAATTGTAATAGCATGCCTTATCAATATTCTTGAGTGGAAAGTTACATTTAATGTCTTTGATTATCTTACTGAGCCAGTGGGCTGACGGGTTTTTACCCATAATATTTTAGATCAAGGAGCCAGTCCCTCGAAAGACAAGGAAAAGGTGTGAGGCACGGTGAGGAGACAGGCAAGGGGGTCGCTTGTACATTTGTGAATTAAGTTGTACTTGAATAGTACAGTATGTCTACTTTGAGATCTGACAGAGAGCTTACTAGGTGTGTTTTGAAAAAGTAAATACTTTAATTTTATATAATATCGTTTAATTATCAAGTGAGTTAGAATGAGTATTATGATCAGTATGATGTGATTAGCTGATGTGTCGTAATGCTCCAGCTGGGTTGAGGTAATCCTAAGTTGGGGCGTTACATCTAAAGTATGAATTTCATTAATGTGGTTGTGAAGTTCGACATGGTGTTTTGAGAAAATTATTCTCAAATCTCATAACAATGCCCTCGGCAACTATATTGCATATTAATAGACATTTTTGTTCCTCCTCCAAATGCTTTTCATGCTCTAACTCCTCTTCATTGCTATTTTTATCATCCCAAAAACTCTATTAAAGCTCATAGATGTCTCCCCAAAGAACTCCATCTAACCCTGGCATTCTTCACATATGTGACACTGAATATGCTTGCAAAATGAACAGCATACTAGAAAACATATAACACATATATATACTCTCTCACGAATTTCAAATCTTCACATATAAGCAAATATAAGAAGTTCGATAACTTAATATCCACACAACAAATACGACTACATTAACATAGTACTCATCTCAACAAATAAGTTTATAAATGTGTCTTACATGATACCCCAAAAAAAATCCTACAAAGAAAGGAAATATGAAGGGTAATCTGTGGAAGGGACTGATTGAGATGGCTTGCCTAGCAAGGTTGAAGTTATAATCCAACCATGATAGCTTGATCTCAGGGCATGGTTGACTCATAAACACCTCTTTTGCTTCTTTCCTCATAAACAAATTACATGCAAAGTTCCAAAGTGGAGTTCCCGTTATAACTGTTGGGAGTTCACCTAGTACTTCATGCAATTTTTTATAGTAAGAGCATTAGAAGATTGGGATTCACTATTCTTGTTTAAGAGCATTGTAAGTATCCCATCAATTTGATCGCTCAATGAGCTACACTTTGAAACCCTTGCCCTTCTTTTGCTTATTGTTGCAATTTTCAGTTAAAGGTGGTGACCTCTTAGGAAGCTCTGGAAACGAAATTTGTAGCCTACTTGTATTCACATCTGTAGTCATACAGTCCAAGCTAGCACCCACCAATGGTTGGACATCATTAGTATCACCTTCTTCTCCTCTAATAGCGGTATCATCATCATCAATTTCATCAACACCAAAGCTCATCGAACCAACACCAGAACCCTAAGGAGGGAAGCCTAGACTGGGTGCATATGCTCTTTCACCGGTCACAATTATGTCCCTAAACATTGGATCATAGTAGTTCTTGTAGCTATCCAAGTTCTTGTATCTGAACTTAGCCAAATTCAGATTATTCTACAAGCAAAGACATTAAGCTGAGTAATAATGAAAGACTGCATTGACTAAGTATTTACATCTATAAGCCAATATAGTGCAATATTAGGTTGGGAATCAATTACTGCAATCTTTCTCTCCCACCACTCGTCAGTGGCATCCACAGTCTTCCTAATAGGGTCCTACCCTAAGCCAGACTCCCCGTGCATCAAGTTGTCCCACATTTCCAATCTCTTGCATTGCATCCCAGTGATTTTTCATTTGTAGCTTATCATACTCACTGCCAGTCATAGCATTGAACTCACCCACCAAATTAGCCCATCCATCTCTATTAAAATGGGTGCCAGGCTTATTTCCGCCTTTTATCTAGTTCATACAAAGCTCAATAAAATTTCTATTAGCAAATTCATCCCCAGTGTGCCTTATCTTTCTTTTTAGGTTGAGACGTGTCTTTAGTTATTGTTTTTACTTGATTGCTAGGACCATCATGGATTTCCATCTGAAAAAAGCAATAAAATAAAACCGTTACTTTGTAAAATTGATGTCAAGGCTGTAGGAATTCAAAGTGTACTAAGTACGATTATACTACTAGTTGTGAACCTCAAGTACAGTGTTTGATACGGTGTACATCCTCTATTTAAAGAGAACTAGAATAAGGCCAATGTAGTAGCAGCAAAGGGTTCAGTGGTCACAGTCTCGCCAGAGAAACTGGTGTTTGGGAAGAAGTATGAGCAACAAAGGTATAATCTGACTATACACTACACAGGTGACAAGAATTTGGGTATTACATTTGGTTCACTTACTTGGATTGAAGTTAATCCATAGCACATTGTAAGGAGCCAAATTGTGGTGTCGCATGTGGTCACTGTTTGGTAGGGATGGATTCAAGTGCTTGGAAACTTGATGATTTCTGATGGTTTACCCTTTAAAACTTGTCTGAGATTGCAAGTTCTAACCCACAATAATATGTCAGTCTTGGAATGGTTTTGAATTGGTACTAAATAAATCTAACAAGATAGGCATGTCCTGTTGATGTAGCTGCTTACATAGTTGGAGATCTTTTTCTTGATTCAGAGGCCAAATATTGGAGCTGTTCATCATTTTTTTAATTTTGACTTTGATAAAACTCTGTACAATAGAATTCCGATAAGGGAACGAACACCTACCTGGGTTCTACTCCCAAGCAGATCTGATTCATCTCCTACCTGGGTTCATCTCCACCCTAATCTCATGGATCAAGGAAACTAGACCCAAAGACCTATGCAAAGGGACAATTGTTTTCGCCCAAGGATTGTGCTGGTCTTTGTTTAATCTATTCTCCTATTGCATTTCTGCCAAAAGTCAGTGCTTGTCCGGCTGGATTACGTGGGATAGTAGAATTGATAAAGGGAATAGAAATTCCACGCTTAAAGAAATCTGGCCACATTTTGATCTGGTGTATACAGGGGCGGAAATTACTTTCTGATACAACACATGCTATTGCAATTCAGATACTACATGGCTAAAATAGAAGAAAAGATTACAGTACAAGTAGATTTAGGACTATACTGCAATTCAGGTAAGCATGACATTTGCAATACAAGTAATATAGAAGAAAAGATTACAATATGAGAAGATAGAACTTACAGAAATGGTATGGAGGAATTAAAGAGGGCGGCTGTATCCCTCTTTGTTAGCCGTAAGAGAAGAGATAATCTCCAAAAACTATCTAATTAATTAAGGGGTATGAGATGTCTTTTGTGAAGAACATGGGGATAGAACGGTAAATTAAAAGGTCAAACCTGATTATGATAAAATGATTATTCCATAATCATCACTTTTGAGGATTATGAATTAAATCAGTTTTTTAGCTTTTGAAGATGGATTAAATCTCTTAATCTCTTTTGCCAAACACCCACAAACCTGATTTAATCTAAATTAAAATAGATTTGACCATCCCATAATCAATCTCAAACACCCTCTAAGCCTCTATTTATTAAAGGTGCAAGCAATATTTATCTTAATTACCCACGATCCTATACAACCAAAGGGTTAAGAGCATAGTTACAAATAACATGCCAGAGTGCGTACTGATTTTTTTTTCTTTCATGAAATGGTACGTATTGCCAGTATCGTCTAGAATTTTTCTCAATTATATGCATATATAATACTCATCATAGTGAACAAAAAGATATATATATATATATATATATATATATATATATATATATATATATATATATATATATATATATATATTTCATAACTCACAGCTCCCTTAGAGCTTGATTATCTAATTTTTCAACTAAGCTTTTTGTTGCAAAGTAAGTTATTGTTCCCATACAGTAGCATTAGGAACAAATTGCTTATTCAGTTGAATTACCTCCTCTAAAGTTATTCTTTTTTTCAACTACCTCATTAGGAAATTCTTGTAAAATAAGTTATTTATTCAAGAGTAACGTCTTTGAATTCAAGAATAAGTTGTTTCTTTGTGTGTGTGGTTGGGGGGGGGGGGGGGGGGTTGTAAAGCAGTAAATCATACACATGAAAGAAGATGATGAGAGTTTCCAACTATAAAAAAATCAAAACTAAGAGAAAGAGTAAAATGAAACTGAATATTGCGACTGAGATTGAAACTTACCAAGAAAGATTTTACAAATTTGTAATGAAAATTGTGAAGAAGAGAGTATAGAGGCTTTGATTATTATAATAACACCTATAATTTTTTATATTTGGCTTTATATGGTCAATTCACTAAACTTTCCAACAAAAATTGTAAATCTTACATTTTTTAAGGGACCGGAATAAAACACAATATCTTAGCCGGTACATAGTTCTCGGCCGGTACAACTGGCATAGAGTGCATTTTTGTTGGAAAGTTTAGTGAATTGACCATATGAAGACCAAATACGAAATTATAGGTGTTATTATAATAATCAAAGCCGGTACGTACCAGTTTGCCTTCTACGAACACAATATGAAACACAATATCTTAGTCGATACGTAGTTCTCGGCCGGTACAACTGGTATAGAGTGTATTTTGATTTGTAAGAAATGTAAAGGGATACTGTATTGGTAGAAGGCAAACTGGTACGTACCGGCTCCTACTAGCATGTTATTGATAACTATAGTTGAGAGTGAATATTAAAAGGAACTTTATTTGGTGCAAATTGGTCTAAGGTGTATTTTTTGAAGAAAAATTTGGTTCGGGCCTCCTTTTGGCTTGCACAGAAAAAGCATATTTTAGAGTTTTGGAGGTTAGACTTTGAAATTGTTTAATTATGTTCAACGGGTTGAAATTGATTTATCTAAAAATAAGATTGTCTTGGTGTAACAAAGGGGGCACAGATTTGAGACCGTCATTTTCAAAAGGTAAAGATGAGGCTGGAAGGGTAAGTGGTTCCAGAATGCCTGCCAAATGAGTAAGAGCATTTTGAACAGCATGTGTATTGACCAGAGTTTTGAGTCAAAACTCTAGTCAATACAGTCATAAAGTCACAAATAGAGCTATGCACAAAGAGTGAACAAATAAGTTGATAGAGGCCTGTCACCATAACGCTCTCCCCCCCCCCCTCCCCTCCTTCTTTTGGTTAAAAGGAGAAATACATATATAATAAAGTTTTACAAGTCGTCCTGACTAGATCATTTATTTTACAGAGATGAATGATTACATCAATTACTACCATTAATGTTACAGATTAACAGCTAATCTATAGACCCGATACAAATTACAATTAGACTAAAGCAGAACATGTCCTACTTTTCAGCCTAACTTTACGTAATAAACGGAGGCTTAAAGGTTATATAAGCACCTAGTAAAACAAAGACGAAGCACTGTAAACCTAAAAACGCAACATTTACAATGAGGAAGTCAACTTGAACCGTACTAATAATCAAATATGTACTTGACAACCAATAATATTGCAAAGACAAGAGGCAGTCAACCTTGCATGGTTCAGAATATTCTACTGATATTTCAACCCGAAATACGACAACCATATAACCAGGCAGTAAACCAACACTCACAAACAGGGGCTAAGCCAAACTATATACCCTCCCCAGCCCCCACCCCGGCCTCAACCCCAACCCATACACACAAACCCCTAGAGTAGATTACCCCGAATACCCCTCCCCCCGTCCCCAGGACCCCAACCCCCTTCCTCCCCCCAACACACACCCCCTAAGCCCCCCCCCCCTCCAAGGCCCTACCCCACCTACCCTCAAGGACTTCACGGTCAACCCACACCAAACCCTAGACATAGTACCCAGTAAACAACCAACAACCCCACAATTAAGTATAAAGCCCTCGCTTATGCCAGCAAAAATCCGGACGCCACTGGTAGAATTCCAGCCGCGGGCATAACATGGCCCCTTTTGCAAATAATCTCTTAACACATTTTAGAAATTTTTATAACAAGTGAATTTTGCAGATAATTCCAACTGCCGCCGGTGGAATTTCAGCCACCACGACGTATATAGATCTAACCCTAGCAAAGAAAACCTCATCGATCAAGCATATAAACTGAGCAACCATCGGCAATCCCCACGATTTATAACAATCAGATCTAGTAGATCAAGAAAAGTTTGGAGATCTACATGGATCTAAAGATATCGACGCAACTGAGCAGAGTAAGGCATCGTCATCCCCGGTCATGGTGGGGGATATGGAGCCTTCCACCGCACCCTATCCCTCTACCATCATCCACCCTCAATCTACCGCTGGCCATAATAGTTGTCCATCCTTAGAGTAAATAGACACACCAAAGAGAAACGTAAATTATATAGAAGTAGGCCAAATTCCGGCAACCGCCCCACGCACGCCAACGCACGGTGGGGCAACCGCGGTGTCTTCTATGGCAAGTTTGGTTTAGAGAGAATTCAGAATATCTAGAGAGAGAAAAAAACGTGGATGCCTTATTTCATATTAGTTCTTGAATGGTGCGTCAACGAAAACAATACTAATCTTTTGGCAATGAAATAAGATTTTGACAAGTAAATACAGTGTGAAAATATATGTTCCCAAGAAAATTAGTGGCTTTGTCATTTTTGTTCATTACGTTTGTCATTATTCAAATTTGATTTCTTTCTTTTCTAATTTGGAACGGCTTGTCGTCATCTTCATCTATGCATGTGTCAAACTTTATATTGAATGTTCCTTGATGTTGTTTCTGTTTTTGACTAAAAACTTTTGTGTTTGTTTATCATTTTTGCATTTTCTTTTTCAATAGGTAAATTTCAATTACCTATGCCTTTTGAAGTTTTCCCTACTAAAGATGTATACAAACACATTTTAGCTTGTTTAGATATAGTCCTCCATATACTTGTATTTTGTCCCCCTTAAATATTTCAATTAATAAATTATTTTTCTCATATACTCTTGAGTGGCATTGTTGCATTCGAATTTAACACAATGAAGTGCATTGTTCAATTTGGCAGGATTTGAATCCAAGTGTGTTATATTGGCTTTAGTCACATTTAAATGTTGTCAAAATTGAGATGTGCAGCAAAGTTTTAAAAGTGTCTTTAAAACTACAAATCAATAGAATTTCACGAGAAACACTCAATTTTAATGATTTGAGACATAGGAAAAAGAGAAATTGGAATTGATTTCATAAGATTTGACTGAATTTATATCTACATTGGGAAATTTGACAAAAAATAATCGAGTTTTATAGAATTTGGATTTAATTAAACAAAACTTAATGGCTCACCCTACTTTACCCTTTCATAAATCTCTAGAGACACATGAGCTCATCGGCAACAACACAACTACTTCATTGTCACATTACCACTATGGGCATCGTTGCCGTTGCCATTCCACCTTCACTACCACCACCAACATTGTCGTCATTCCATCACCACCACAATCACCTCTACCACTGCAACCATTCTCACCACCATTGTAACCATCAATACCATAGCCGCTTAGATCGCTACATCCACCACCACCGCAGCCACTAAACCACCACACCAGTGTCTTCAATACCACCATCACCGTCACTTTCATCACCACTAGACCACGTCCATCATCACAGCCACAACTAGACGGTCATTGCTACTGCCACCGCCACCACCATTACTATACCATCATTGTTGCCGCAGCCATCGCTACCACAGCTAGACTGCCACTATGGTTGAAGCCACCAAAGTTGTAGGCTATCGTAACGTCGTAAGAACCACCAACAAAGGTGTCAATGCTCTACCATCACTATTTCCCCAGCATTAGCACTAGTGGTGCCCTGATACCACCACCACAACCATCATCATTGCAATCACTAGACCTCCACATAACCACCACTATCGACGCCACACAAACACCACCCTCACCACTTCCACCATCAGTGTTGCAAAACTACCACATACATCACAACTACGACTTGCAGTCTGCCACCACCACAATCTGTTGCCACCGACACGTGTAATTACTTACCATAAAGTGCTTTTTAATGGAGGGCAAGGATACAAACAGTTCTAAAATTTATTACTTTTCATGTCCTCCATTCCCTAGACACAATACAAGAATTTAATAACTTGTATTATCCTTATACCAAACAAAGAAAATACATACATAGGTGACCTTGCATCTTACTTGTGCACGACGTAGAAATGTACATATAAATGTTAGTCTCTTCGACTTGGTTGTGACTAATAGTAGCAGACTACCCTTCCTTTTGACAAAAGAGTGTTATTATGGGCTATTTGATATAGATTGGGATTCAGCCTTAGCGAGAATGTATAAGATTGACATACGAGCCTTAGCAAGAACGGGTAAATGAAAAGAAGAGCATTAAACACCGCATCAAAAGCGACCAAGTTTAAGACAAGGCTTACAAGCCTCCAACGGGGATCTTCAAAGTTACAACGCTGCATCATGCATGGTATTCTGGCCTCAAACCACATTGGTAGAGATGATAGGAGCTGCATCTATTTCATTTGTTTGATCGCATTACGAATGCCCCAAGCTTTAGCAGGTCTTGTACAGATGTAGTCCCCAAATGTCTCTTGGACAAGGCGAGATGGTATACAGCTATTGGTAGCAAGGCTCTTTCCCCTCTTATTGCTGAACTTCTTTGTAAATCAGGTCTTACTCGCTCAAATTTCACTGCCTAATATCTTGTCTGTACTATTTACATTGTCTAAGAATGGGATGAAGAAATGACTTCTATGAGTTGTATAAGAATGGGTCAGCAGGCTATGCCGATATAAGACCAGCATATGCCGCACTTAACATCAACAAGGATGAGATGACATAAGCTCCTGCAACAATGACGGGCTCTTTGAGTCCACATAATTCAAGATGGTGATGAAAGGGAGCCATTCGGAACAAGCGACGGCCAGTCCCCTGTATGTATTTGGTGGTCTTGAAGAATGACACCTGAGCAAAAAGGATGGTCAAAGATCTTGCATTGTCACCTTCCACTTTTAGCTTATTAATTAGCAAGAAAATCAGCCGGTTAGTAACATATAAAGTACAGAAGACCGAAGAAACAGAAAAACCGCCCATCCTCCTCACCCAACTACTATATTATCACGTGTTTGAGTACAACATTTGCCCTCTGCATCACTCACGTAGTGAACTTATGCCTATAACCATTTAATAACTAGTTCTATCATATGTATCAAAGTTCTCAAAACCCGCCAGGCGTTTAGATTCATGCGTTAGATGGGCAATAATATCGAGCTAAAGCCATTTCTAATCATGCATAAATTGGATTATTTTTTTATTTGGCAGTAGGAGGAGTTGTAGGCCTTGATGACTCCAATGCCTGTGCACCTAGAATACAGATATAAGCCCATATGCTTCTTCTCTATTCACGCTACCCTAGCCCTCTTGGGTACGCTTGGGTCTCCTTTTCCACTCTAGAACAATCTATAGAACAAACCAATCTGGGCAAATGCAACAAACCCCAATCTTAAATGGTCGGCTGCCAATAGAAAAGATAAAACAACATAATGGGATGCAGGCATGATGCTTAGTTATTCAAAACTTCTCCATAGGAAGTATTATGTTGTACAAAAATACACTGCACACAGCATGAACCATGATGCTCCTCTCAAGTAATCAAAGCATGCATTAAAGTTGGAACACAACAGCATAGGGAGAAGGATATCATTTAACTGGTGATAGACTTTGCATAATCAAATGCAAGTCTAGCTTTCATTTCATTATTACCCCCTCAAGCGTCGATCCCTTCTGTCTCGGAAATTTCTCAGCCACATAGATTTCCAAAGTGAGGCTACGGTGGCATGGAGCCCAGAATAATTTCGTGGGTTGTTATATTAGACCCAGAGGGAGGAACAAATTAAACTAAGAACTACATAATGCATGAAAGAAAGAGGAAGGAAACTGGACATTGCTTGAAGTGTAAGAATGCATGACCATGGACACATGCAAAGGCAGGCCTAAGAACAAAACGACAATTTCAAATCATCATGTATAGTGTGTCTAAGCATTTAGTGGGTAAATAGAGACTGACATTGAGCGTGAATTCATGTGTTGTGCATGATGCCTTTTAGTACCTGCCTGTAATCAATTCTTTTGATTTGGGTGCCGATGTAAGCATTTAATTACGTATCTAAAAGTGTTGACGACCTTCAGCGGTTAATGTAATCTTTATGGTAGGGTTAAAGAGTGTTTTACCCTTTTGTCCTAATTTTCTGGTTTGCAAGGCATGTTGTGTCTACGCTGAAATATTTTCCATACATTTTAATTCCTTTCCCGTCTTGTAAAGCTATTTACCACATAATAACAAAAGTGTGATAACTTGTCTTGCAGGCGAAGAAATCATAAACTCAGTAATTACCTGCATTATAACCGATAATGCTTCCATGACATATATCCCAGACGAAATGAATAGTGGAAAAAACATTCCAGTGCAAGCGGCCATTGCAGCTAAGGCTCCACCCAAGGCTAAGGCTCCAGTGTCACCCATAAATACAGAAGCCTTGTATCGGTTGTGCAAGAGAAAACCAACACATGCTCCTGCCATCGATGCTCCAAATACAGCAAGATCTGAATAAAATTCCAAGAGTTGACATTCACCCAAAAAGAAAAGAATGCATGTTAAGGAGCATGTAAGGTTTTGCAAATTGCCAGTTCTTTCTGCAGATTATCATCATAAGGAAACTTTTGATGATCTAGAGTAAGGTTACTCTGTCTTTTCTTAAGTGACTGCGTGTACTTTGAGTCAAGAAAATACATATAATAAAACATGAACTTCGTCTAATTCATGGAAGATCTCTTGCATTAAAATATGTATATCCATCTACTTGGTGGAAGTAACATCTAAATTCTTAACAGGCCATCTGACTCTGCAGAAGTGGGTGTAAGAAATATTGAGCCATACATATCCTCCCGACATCAGAGGTCATTATCAAACTAGTATAAATAGTTTCAGTAACACATGGTTCGCATGGGATGGTTCGATGAAAAGGTGGAAATGCAGTTACATCCACTTGAGGGCGGGCACTTCGATGAAAAGGTGGAAATGCAATTACATCCATTTGAGTCCGGGCATTAAAACGGAGCGTACAGAAGATATATGAAAATTAATCTTGGCTTGATTGCTTCCTCCAAACCCAACGATTCAATTTAACTGAATCTCCTTAATCTGATTTATCATATTTTTCTTGAGAAAGTTTGGGTGAGCAGTCTTTAACTAATCAAATGCTAAGCTCTTGATTTGAGAAAAAAGAACACAAGGATGTCAACAGTTTAACACTAACCAGAACATATGGGCAGCACAGCGACAGACATCCCGATAAAAGCCAGTGCAGCAGTTCCTCCAGCCAATCCATCCAGACCGTCGGTTAACTTAACTCCATTTGCCATCGAAACAAAAGTAAATGAAGTCAACAGTGGATAACATTTTCCCAGGCAAAGAAGACCCACCGGAACAGGTAAGGGAACCACCATTTTACTGCATTGGAAATACAAAAGCAGAATGTGATAACAGCAAGTATTGATTTAATAATTGTTCACGTTATTTATGGAGGTCGCACACATTTCAGTATAAAATGTGGGTATAGAACAATAAAATATACCCAAAGATTTCATGTATAAAAATGGAGGCCCATTACTCAAAGCTCCGGCCATAACGGGGTTTGGCGTGGGTTAGATCTACGCAACCTTACCCCCACTTTGCCGACAGGCTGTGTCCACGTTGATTCCAAAACAAAAGGATCAACCTAATCATTGCACCAAGGCTCACCTCAATATTTCAAGGATATCAAAATCTTAATAAGTAACACGATATAAAGTTCCAAAAACTTTGTTGGATGATATTATGAGGTTTCACTTAAGAGTCATGGCAGGAATTAATAAAGCTAAAATCATTAGCAACAGGATGTCCAGGTTTCTATTTCGTGAAACCGATCGATGTAAGAATCTAAACCATCTGCGTAAGTTGAAGGATCAAGGGAAGGGAAATCATGCAACATAAAACCAAGATCAAAGCTATGAGTGCAATATAACTTTTTGTTAGTAACGCACCAGTAGTAAAAGTTCAGATGGCAACCAAAAATGCCAAAAGGCTAAGGACTGCGAAGATGAAATATCAGATAATTGTCAGGAATGATTTCTGCTTTCAACTTGGACATATACCAAAAATTTTATTTGTTTTTTTGCCGAAATATCTTAAAGACCTTCGGACTTTAGCATTTAAACCAGATGGTGATTAACAAGTTAACAGGGAAGACATCTCATGTTCTTTAAAAACTTTCCATTCCCTCAATATGCACGTCATTCACCTAGATGACTGAAAAACCACATATGACGGAGAAATTTAAAGTGAGATTTTACCAGAACTAATATATGTTCAAACAGTAATCAATTTAAAGTTCTGTTAGAAACAAAGTTCTCACTTTGATTTTCTACTTTGAGAATCTAAGGTCAGTTGATCTTGTATTGAGCTTAACTGGGAATAAAATACAGCCATACATCTTATCTCTTCTTCCCACAACTAAACAACAACAGTCACATTTAGCAATGTTACAGCTTCCTTTCTTCTTTTTAAGTTTTACTTATTTACTTTGTGGGGGGGGGGAGGGGAGAGAGAGAGTTGCGTTTGATAACCAGATAACAAGTTTCAAGCTTTTTATTTCCAAAAAAGTCTTCTGAATCTTGGGCTGGTTATAGAAACCAAAAAGGAAGGTTCCCATAAACCATATTCTGTTTTTATGCTTATCACCCTCCCCCTTTGAATAAGGCTCTGCCAAGCTTTCTTGGCAACGAACTAAACGTTCAAGACCCAAGCTCCTCCTTGTTCTTCCACTAAGTAAACTGGAACTCAAGCTCCAACTCTACTCTCTTCCTCTTATCTTGGAACGGATCCCCGACGAAGACCAAAGCTCCATGTGAAGATAAATGATGTTCATCAGCGACGATGTTTGATAGCAACAATAATGATGATGTTTGACTTTTTGCAATGATGAAGTGACGACAACAATCAGGTGAATGAAGTTGTTGCTGGTCGGCAATGATACTTATGTTATGATGAAGAGGCAATAAGTTCAATTCCCTTAGGGTTGATTTTACATTGATTCGACTAGATTGGGTTTGATCTAGGGGTTGAGAATTGAGAAGCCAAAAGAAAAGATGGCCTGGCGGGCTTCAATGGTGACAGTGATGATCACAGATGTTTCATAGGTTTGGTAATTATGAAGATGTGGTGCTCTGCGTGTTGAAAAAGAAGTTGATGAAAGAAGATGGTGGTTGGTTCGGTGGTGATGGCACTGATTCTAGCCGAAGAAGTCGAAGAGAGAAGACAAGATGAACACAAGATATAGAAGTAACTGAAGGAATCAAAAAGATAATCAAGCTTAAGAAATCAAAAAGATAATCAAGCTTCAAACTCTCTACTCAGTACCATAAATATATCTTAAGTCCTTAAATATATTTTCCAGAGGTTTTCTCGACAAGAATCCATCTTGACAAACAAAACATTTCTTCCTTGGCTTCCCATCATTTGAAAAAAGAATCTGCCCTCACACTCAACCTCCCATTCCTCAGTGCAAATGTAGTAAGCTGAAAAATCTCAACATAAAACAAAAAAAAAAAAAATCAGGGAGGGGATTGTTGGCGTTCCAATGAAGCATGCTATTCTCTGTGGGTTTGAGAACTTCTTCCCTTTCTAATAAGGAGGACCTTTGGAGTTTCATTGGGGAGGGGAGTTACTTCGGAAACAAAAATATTAAAGTCATGGTTGGGTTCAAAAGTACCACGCTTGGAGAATATTGTAACGTTATATGTTGATTACCAAATAGTGGAACAAGACCAAAGCAGTATATCTTCTTGACTTTCATTGAGTAGCATAGATATGTGAGTTACCATCAGAAAAGTGTGGATGATATTAGTGACAAGAAGGTATACATGCTGTAGGGCGATGATATCTTTGTGGTACACAACCAAAATGAGAACCATCCTCCGACAGCTACCTGAAAAAAAAAAAACCAGAGTTTACCCAAATAATTATTCAACAAGATCTCAAGAAACAATTAGCAAAGGGCCAAAAAAGGTCTGAGAAGGAAAAGCAACAACATAAGCTTTACCTCCAGAAAAATTCTCATCCAAGTAGACAAACCACTGTTGTGTTTTAAGAGGCTCAAGAAGTCATCAAATAGCCCAATGACAGCAAATGCTAGAGTTGCGGCAGCTACTCCAGAAACTTCAATAGAAGAAAATCCGACTATGACTTCTGCAACAATTATACCAATAGGCACAAAGAACAATCCACCCATTGTGGGGGTTCCCTTCTTAAGGGAATGCCTAGAATGCCCTTCATTCTTGATGATCGATCGCATCTTCAACATACGAAGTAATGGCACACCAATATAGCCTGCACAAGACACTAAAACTGCGGATGTAGAAAAAGGGCACATCAGGTGAAATGGTGATAACGGAAGTCTGACTATTCGCCAAGCACACCAATCCACGAGTAAAATAAGGGCTGCCAAGAAAGTCACGAGTCCCATATTGATAAAGATTCCATATTTGATCCTGTAACCAGGGTATATCATAGGAACCAAGTTAATAAGCAAGCCTCTAGTGACATTGAAGTTAGGTCATACACGATGTACTACAAAAGCAATCAATACAAATGATATTCTCTGGAAAATATTAAGTTGATATCAAGACATTTCAAGAGGACTATAATCTACCACATTTGACAGTTACTTAATGTTCTCAGTCAAAAGAACTAACAAAGTCGAAAATCATTATTAAGACAGAGAAGGGTCACAGACCGTCAGTAATATTGATTACAGCTATAGGTGTTCAGTAAGACAACTGCAATTTTGGGCAGGAATAGAAGAGGAAAGGAGGGGAGAAAATTCTTTACATAACATCTAAGAGAAGCCCACCAAAAATTTGTGTATCCAACTCAATATCAACTAGCAATGGGTTGAGAGGCCAAAAAGGCGTATATAGTTAACTAGTTATTTACCTATAGGATTATATTAGCAGCAGACGGCAGCACGTGGCCAGACTTCTCTTTCAGTGGACCCAATAGGCAGACACAATAAACAGGGTTACGGGATTTATTATCTTAATTTTCTGTGGGCCTTGGATAAGCCTGCTTAATACCATGTGAAAGCATCCGACTCGATGCCAATTGGCAACGGGTGGAGATACCCACAAGGTTTACACATCGATGCTTAGACGATTGTTTTGAAGAAGTGACACTATGATCTCAACAATTAGCATTGAACTAGGTATATGATAACAAAGGCTGGATTAACTTCTGACTCGTGATTTGCCACAGGTAGAAACATATGATTCCTTTCAAACACTAACTTACCATGTAAGAATTTCTCACTTGTTACACATTCACTCACTCGAAGAGTAGTAAAGGGAAGCAGGTTAAGAAATTAGGTGTTGCAAGGAAATTCGAAAAGCATAAGTTACATAAAATAATAGAAGATGTAAATAAAGAACATTGGATGTTGCTCTTGCCTGCTTTTCTTTCGGGCTCTCCCCATCATTGCAAGCCGATGAGCGGTCACAGTTAAGGCATCATCAGTCGGACGAAACCTCTCCCTAATGGAAGGTAATTCAACATCAATTATTGGATTCAATATAACTTCTCCGTCACTTTCCTCACCCTCACTTGACGAAAATGAGTATCCAGCTACCTCATTATCCACCCAGTCATTGAATGAAGAACTAGCCACATCCTACAAAACAAGCCAACAAAGCACATTATAGCCACAAAAAGAGTCCCCTTAAAAAGGAGAATATCTCAAGAATTAACATTTTGATGGACACTCTATACTTCCAAGCCTGCCTTAACTTGTGATGCATGATTTGTTTCTCGTCTCAATGTATTGAATGAATATAGAAAATCATGTCATCATATCATTTTCCGTCAGCAAGTAAGATCTTATTACGAAAGTGTCGTAAAGGAAAAACGACAATCTCTTCTAATAAAACGGAGGGAGTAGCATTTATGATTATGAGATTAAACCCCTCACACACAAACACACCCCATCCCCCCCCATTATGTCTTTCTGTGTGTTTTCGTATGGCGCGGCCGGTGCCTGAGTGTGCGCGTGTGAGAGAGAGAGGTAGGGAGAGGGGGAGAGAGATGGTCTCTGTATAGCATAAACTAAAATCTGATCGGCTCCCAGTCCTCGCTTATGCTACATTTCCAATTCTAATTCACCAAGAAACCAAATAAAACTACAATTAACAGCATACAATCGTAACACAAGAAATTCCAGAATTCTACATAAAAGCGAAAGAAAGGGAGATTACACGAAGAAGAAGATAGTACCTGATCCATGGCAGTAATACGAAGAACCCTGTGCGGTGAACGACATCCATATTTCAGATTACATGATCCCAATAACTACACATGGAAACATCAAATTACTACATAAACACACACCCGCACAGACACATGCATACATTAATCCACACAACGCCACAAAGTACAAGAAATCATACCTTGGAATGGAACTTGGGATTACGACAAAGAGTACAGAAAGAAATGTTAGACGGTGACGGTGATGAAATAGAAGGAATTTTTCGAGTTGATAAAAAGCCCAGGTGAGAGAGATTTGCAGATGCGGAGTGAGATCGCATGACTAGTTCTTTCTGGTACTAGGTACCAAGAAAATTACCAGCTCAATGTCAAGTGCTGTATATACGGGTTTGACATTTGGGTTGCTTCACCTTGTTGCGAAACTAGTTCGTATGTGAGTGTGTGTGTGTGTGTGTGAGAGAGAGAGAGGGGGGGGGGGGGGGGTTGTTTCACTATCACTGTAGACATTGGGGAGGGAAGAGCGACGCAGACCCACCTAACTTCGAAATTCACGGAAACGAGTTTCGAGCAAAACAATGTTGTTGTTGTGTAATGTTTGACATGTCCTTCCTTGGCGACCAACATGCACGCCACCAACATCTTTAAAGTTCGCCAACATGGACTTGTAATAGGAGGGAGTACGGTCGGTTTGTTATGTCGCTATCAAATCAAATGCTAATAGTTTACTATATGAAGCACGTCTGGTTAAATAATTTAGACTTATATCATCTTTAGACGATAATGATATAGTTATTTTATTTTTTTATTATTTACTTTGGGTCAATGCTTAACTGGTGTAACTGTATAGTGATCGATAGATAATTTGATACCTTAATATGTGCAATAAAAATAAAAATAAAAGCTTAAAGGGGTCACTTGAGAAGCATTGAGAGGATCAAGCAAGAACTTGGAGCAAATTATAGTCAATGAGCATGTAAGAAAGACGATGTTACGTCTCAATCGTGTCTTCAAGCATTTTCATACAACGAAGGTAACATAAAAAAGTTTCCCTTTCATAATCTATGTCATCTTTCATTTTTATCTCATCTTGTGACATTGCCAACGAAAATGGACAAAACAGGCTAAACATGTTTTGAATTATATACGCTTAGCAGTAAACACGTAACGACGTGGTCATTTCCGTACTCTAATTGGCTAAATTCACACCTTCCTAATTTTAATCACGTAATTCTCCCTTTTTCCCGTTATCTTTGTTTTCCCTCTATTTTCTTGCTCCGGCTAGTCTCCAATTCATTCAATGGCTAAATCCAGACCTTCCCAATTTTAATCACATAATTCTCCCTTTTCCCCGTCATCTTTGTTTTCTCTCTATTTTCTTGCACGGCTACTCTCCAAACTTAAATTTAGGTTTTGAAAACCACTGGCCAATACTCCACTTCATTAAGAGAAAAACAAATTCACGTAAAAGATTGCGAGAGCAAATCAATAAACATCGATCCAATGTTTCCACTTTCCTCGCATCTTTAATGCCCTCAATTTTGTTCGGGAAACCAAAGCGTTGCACTCTTAGAAAAGACCCATGTTGGTCGAGGTCCACGAAGTTAGGCTACCCATTGGAGGAAAGAATTTTTGGGAACCCGATTTGGTCTCACTTGATTCTAGTAGTAAGCGTTCTAGTAGTACGCATTCACCGAATTGTTTTCCTCTTCACCGTCAAGCGCGATGAGTACAGTGGTGTCAGCGGATTCTTGAGGGAGGCAGAGAAGGAAGATGCAGGTAACTGGGGAAAAACGGGAAAAAGAAAATGATGGGGCCAAAACGAACATACAAGTATACAGTTGAGAAAGGGAAGATTTGACCCAATAATAACGTTCGAGAGCAACTTTAAAGCGATTTCATTCACCAGATCAGGGTGTTAATGCACTCAAAAAAAACAAAAACAGCAGTAGGGGACAATTCAGATACGAAAGAAGTGACTATAAGGGAGTTTATAGCATGATAAACAAGCCTTCAGAACTCCGCAGAGCTCGACTTATCACAAGCCTAATTGGTCAGATATAGCTCAATCAAGTCGTTGAGTACGGCTGAGCATGAGTAGCTCGGATAACTGATTGCTCTACTGCAACACTGTTTGTAGAAAGAAATACGCACTGCTGAATGAAAAGCTGAGAAACATACGATTGAACCATAGTTATAATATATTTCTTGCTACAATTTACAGGCACAGTTACAATTTACAGGCAATCTTGTAAGCAAACCTGAAACAGTTTCAATGTTTCTCCACGAAAAGGCAATCTGATACGTTTGGGACTGTGTATGCTCTAATAGATCAGCCCCCAATTTCACTGTTTTTCTGGGGAAGACCCAATGGTTCATAAGCTGGTTGAGTGAAAGAAATTCTAGTTTGGATCAGAAGGAAGAGACCGGCCACGCCCCATTGTAAACCCTCTGGTTCCATCAGGCATTCGAGGGCCAGGAAGCGGTTTACATGTTTCATTGGCATGATTGAAGGAAACAGTTCCATGGCCTATAACGATTTTTCAAACGAATTTAGTGTACAGAATTAGCACATATACAGAAACAAGACCTAAAAGAAAAATAATGAAATTGAAGAGCACAAGCTACCCTGTCCGTTAGAGCCATAATATTTCTGTTTCCTTCCTCGTCCGCGGTTCCCACCTCTATGTCCATTCTTGTCCTTTGTCAGATGCTCCCCATGCTGCAGTAATGGAGAACGAACAAACACATGAACTCCATAACATACATATTTCAACTTGTACATAATCTTATTGCCTGGGAAACATATTATATACACATAATTGTGATCTTCAACACATGGTGCACAAGAAACATACAGTGGCACCCACCGGTAGTTGTCACTGCAAACCAGTATTAGGAGATATAAGGATTGGTAGATGGAATAACTTTTTTTATTCGATTGACAATTCTATAAATATTTTCACCACTTGAATCAAGAGACAAACAGTGTCAAACACACTTCGTCTGGTACTAACCCAATCAAGTTCCTCTGAACTTCCCCCTCATATATACGTCAGTGTCTTGTAGCCAAGGCGGCACTTAGAAAATATAATCCATACCTCTCCATTAGGTGTGTCATCATGGTGCACATTAACGTGGTTCTCCTCGTCCACCGCTAGATCTGATTCTCGGGCACTGGTACTCTTCTCAGAGTCCGGACCCTTCAAGCTCTTTTTCTTCAGCTCGCGTTTGCTCTAAAGTAATGAGCAATAAATTAGCATGCAACTCACAAACATGTAACAATAATGATGAAATTTGCCACTGTCAATAGTGGAAAAGAAGGTCCCTGGACTAGTTACCGTTTGCTTAAGAAACTTGACCCGCATGCCATACCTCCAGTCTTGTTCATCATTTAAGGTAGCCACCTGAACTCATATCGCATTCTCTCACACCTAAATTTAACCATCAGGAGGCCATATGAACTGAAAACAAAAGATAGACATCACACTTACAGCTTTCTCAGCAGCCTCCAGAGTCTCAAACTCCACAAGAGCATGTAACTATGTACACAACCAGAACAATTTATTAGTACCTTACTGAGTTCGTATACAATCAACCCATAAGAGCCGAAGATGCAAGTCCTATTAAAAGATGTAGTATGAGGGTCGTAGGAAGAGAAGAACCAAAATATGACAGAAAAATGGAAAATAGTACCAACTCATATGTCTTGTTTAAGCATAACAGCATGTATATCCAGCCCAAGCCAAGATAAAGGAGGTGGCTGTTTTAGTAGACAGCGTATATCAATTCCCAGCTAATAAACATGAATGATTCTCATGAACATAAATGTCAGCATAAATCTAGTCCCACAAACTGATCCTTGTGACCATTAATGATCTCTGAAGGTGACCAGAAAGGGGGGATAAAAGATTCTGTAGATCAATTTCCCTTCCAAATCTTCCCTATCCCAAATGACAAAACAAATAGGCAAGACAACATAATAGTGATTTACTTTACATGAATGCAGGAAATGTATTAATACAAATAAAAACTACTCATCTCACTTAATCTAATACATTATATGAAGGGACCGAAATCAATTAAAACATTGGCTTAAAGGAAGTGATATAAACAGCCTAGTTTAGTATCTGGATGCATGTCTGACGCAGGGAGAAGAGGGTAATGACTTTGCAATATGTGCAGTCCCCCTAGTTGTCAGATCAGTACCCAGAAAGTAGGTCCAGCAATAGGATTGGGACTAAAACATCAATACTCTCTGATACACAAGGGCTTGTCTATTCCAGTCTCTGACCACCTTTTACAATCTAATGGGAGTACAACCCTCTATGCCTACATCTAGCACAAAAGGTTCACTGTATCAACTATTCCATAGTGCTTCAGGTCAAAAGCCTTACTGTAAGTCCATACCTTACCGCTTAGCAACTTCTCCTCAGTTGTGCCTTTTCTCGACTGCCGTACAGCATCTGGATCCCGAATGCAAATATTCTTGATACTGGAAAATTGAAATCACTTTCCACTCGTAAACAATATATGGAAGAGATGCTATCAAGGATACAACATTAAAAAAAAGGAAGAACATACTTTCCAGCTTCACCAAAAATTTTGCGGATGTTCTCAGTCGAATGATCCTCTGGTAGATTCTCAACCAAAACAGTGCATAACTAGAGTAAAATATTAGATGCAACAAGTCAAGAAAGAGTTCCCGAGTATGAAAATATACACTTTGATTAAGGATACAAGATCAAATACCTGCGGATCCTTAACCTCAGTGAATGGAAGAGGATGAAGTCGCTTCACCTTCTTCTCATCTAAACTCACTACCTACGAGTCACCAGACGAAGGGATTTGTGGTCATGAACTTTGACACAGAATAAACAGGCGATAATGAAGTGAACTCGGGAGAAAAGGAGAATTAAAAAGAAAAGGTAAAGAAAATGTAAGTCCTTATTAAGTGGAATCATTGTCGGACAAGGATACAAGCAATAAGATATATAACCAACTTACCAAAAGAGAAGAATCCTTGAGCGCAGCCACTATCACAGACCTCTCTCTTGAGAGCTTCTTCATTTTCTTAAAAGAAGCAATAATATCAATAGGAACTGCAAGCAGAAACATTTCACTTTACCAGCCCCTCCAAAAACGAAAAGAATAGAGACAAAAGGAAATAAAAAGCACGCAATTTTCATTCTGCTGTATCCCTCACTAAAGGAAATCAAAACCAACTTCCATAAAGTGGGAGAAACGACAAATAACAGTTCGGCAAGACACTACAACAGCGATGACCTCCACACACCAGCTGATTAAAAGCCAAAGACGCAACTTTAATGTAGTCGATCTCCAATTCTTTCACATCGACAACTTCAAATCCATATACCACAGAGTGACCGAACTCCCATCCACATCGACACCGAAATGAGAAGATCAGCCATTGGTGTACTCCTATCCAACAAAGTTCTTCACTCTTCATCACACATACCATATCAGCATGAACTGGAAATTGTAGTTGCGATTCTAATGGCAATGAGGAAAGAGTAATCCGCCTAGCATGCGCATGGCAAAAATTCCACATTGAATCCCAAATATCAAGACTGGACACAAGGGTAGATAATGTCAAATTAAAATTTTCAAGCTATGAGATATATACGGGGACTAACACCGGGAGGCTAAGGTAAAAAGAATTGCATTAGCCATTTGTCTTAGATTTGCACAAGCAAAACTTAGCTGCTGGCCTTCTAATGTCCAATAGTCTGCACATCAACTTCCAAATGAAGAACCACATGATCTTGCACAAGCGTCACAAATTCTTAATAGACCAGCGAGCATAAAAGAAATCATAGTCGCCGGATGGAAGTCTGTACAATCAATACTACTGACGATTTCTGTCACCTGCTTTTGTTAATGTGCTGCAATCTCTCATTGCTCGTAGTGCATATTGCTACAGATTTTGGTTGTTTAAGGATGTGCAACACTATTAATAACTCACCACTCTATACTGTATAGTCTAGGAAGATAATCCAGGAAATGCCCATCTAAATCCAGGAGTTGCATCCCAGTCTCTAGCCGCCCTCAATTTCGTTTTTCTTTAATACTTGAGCCTCATGTTCTTACTGCTCCTTGCGACATCCTTTCAATAGTCCTCCACTAAAAGCACCGTATTCTTCATTTTGCAGGCTGGTTATCTCCTCCTTCACCATGGTCTAGGAAGCATCAACACCTCTTATGAGTATCGTGCCCGACACCTTACCAATACTGCTGGAGAGTCGAATAATTTTTAATTATTGGACACAATCTCAAACAGTTAAAGAAGTGTCAACATGAATAGGGCTGAAAAGTGATATTTCAAACTTATTTCAGGGGTCAGGACATAATACTAGGAAAAGCTGGGGTTTTTTTAGAAACCACATGTTAAGACTAACCCAAAAATTCAACAGATCGTCTTCTTTTTTCTGTCCGGCTGTTGCTGCTAAGCAGAGAGGGGTCGAAGACGAAGGAGCTACCTAAGCATCTCCCGGAGGTACCCCTTCTTTCTTTCTGATCTCTTTCTCTTTTTCCCCTTCTTTCTCTATTTGGTTGCTGCTTTTGTTTCTTTTCTCCAAATATCTACCTACCCTTCATTTTGTATCCAAGAAGAAAGACAAGAAGTCAACAACTTCTATTATTTTGCCATATTTTTCCATTTTTTCTTTATTTCGCTTCAATTTGTTGTTTATCCTTTGTAGAAGAAGACAACTGAAAGTTATTTCCCTGTTTCTGTTTTCCAGTTCTCTTTCTGTTTGTTTCAACGTGAAATGTGATCTCGCATCACATGTAAGACTGAAGTCATTAACTTTGTTCTATACCATGTTAAGTAAGGCAGTAACTTGAACTTAAGTGGGCTTTGATTTTAGTTGCTTGTTTTGTGGTTATTTGTTAGCATTCAGTGTTTTCAAGGTGTAATGAACTTGAAATTTAATAAACATGCACGCACACACACACACACACACACACATAACAAAAATATATTAGAAAACTCAGCGGTGTCCCACGGTGTCCAAAATCTAGTATTTTGGAAATTGCCGCGTCCATTGTCTAGTATCCCGATCAGTGTCGGTGTCGGACGCAGACAGTGCTACCTCTGCAAGAACATTACTTATACATTTATTATCATTCCGGGTCTTCATATTTGAAGAAAACACAGAGGATAATTTTCTGGGCCACAGGGTCTAGTAACTTGACCTCAATAAGTGAGTGATATGAGGTTTGGATCAGTAACTAGCATTTATTTAAACTCTTGGAAGTATTAAAAAAATCGAGAAGCCTTTATGATGAAGCTCTACTTAATTATTCAATAACAATAGGACGATCATCATCAGGACAAGGAGAATACACATCGGATGGAATGATGGAAATTTCTGGGAGTTATTTTGATTGAGGCTCTCGCATGCTTGGCATATTTGCAGTCTACTGATGTCGGTGGTAGGCTTTTAGAATGTTATGATAGCTTTCCATCATGGAAAATGAACAGCAAGCCATGGGGTCGAGAGCGTGGTATTATGAATAAAGCTAACACAAGTACACAACTAACAACCATGGTCTAGGTAGCACAGACACGAACACTGCGTTCGACACCAACGCTGACTGGGACACCGGACACCACAATTTCCAAAAAATCAGATTTTACACACCGCGGGACACGACCGAGACTTTTTAATACTTTCCATTATCTTCAAGTATAATCCACCTCAAAAGCAGTAAACGCTAATAAATAACCATAAAGCAAGTCACTAAGATAAGAGCCATACTTAAATCCAAAGTTAATGATTTCGATCTTACAAAGTGATGCAAGCTGACATTTCACATTGAAACAAACAGAAAGGAATCCAGAAAGCAGAAACAGGGAAATAACTTTCAATTTTTATCCTTCAATTGAAGCAAAATAAACAACAAATCAAAGTATCATGGCATAATTAAAGAAATTCTTGACATGTTATCTTCCTTTTTAGACACAAAAGAGACGATAAACAGAGAATTGGAGAACATAAGCAGCAACCCAGAAGCCGAATAGAAGAAAGAGATAAGAAAGAATGAAGATGAAGGGGAACATCAGCCAGGAATCAAACAAGAATCCTCCAGCAAGATGCTCTAGTAGCTTGTAGCCTCCACAATCTCCTTCGCCTATCATCTCCTCCATCTTTGACCCCTCTGGGTCAGGCAGCAACCCAGCAGCAACGAAATGGAAAGAAGAAGGGGTTTGTGAATCTATCAAACTTAGGGGTATGCCTTAACATTTGATCTCTAAAAAGGCCTCAGTTTTTCCTAATATGCATCAGTGCATCCTGACCCCCAAAGTAAATGTGAAAGACCACATTTCAGCCCCATGTGTGTCAATATTTCTTCAACAAGTGTCCAACACGTCTCCGCGGTGTAAGTGAAGTTTTGGGGTGTCAGATACTATACCTCAACCCATAACAGGTGCCAGTGTTTCAGGTTCTCGCAACCCTTCCTGAGATGAAATTGTAAGGCAGTCCTGCTGGAATATCGTGGTATAAATGTGTTTTTTCCCCCTACAACTGATGCACTTTAACCCCACCCACCCACCCCCTGGATAAAATGAGGAGAAAATAATACTTATTGATTGTTCTAGAAAACAGTCATTGGATCCCTTCCTTGTGCTCTAACATCTTAACTTACTGTATCTAACAATCCTCTTTCTAATTTTGAGTGCATCATTTGGCACCCTCCAATCATGTTTTTCTTTCCTCAGCTTACCATTGCTCAAGTAAGCCACATAACAGATCCCAGTAATGAGATAAATGCCGTAAGGAGCATCAATGAATATAAGTCCCTCGTCCAGTTTGTTGGTTGCACACCGTTTCAATGTCAAGCAGGTGTGGCTAAAAATGTTCCATAATGTACGGCAGATTAACAGGAGATATTTGACCTGGTGACTAAAGTGGTAGTAATTGATGATGATGATGATGATTAGATTCGATGTCCTCCTATATCAGAAACAAGACGTGGCTTCTCTTCAATGCTATGTTCCAGTCGAGGATCGTTAGATCTAATCTCTAGAAATGTGCGTCCCTATTCTTCTTGATGCGGCAAGAGTGGTGGAACTTAGGCATGCATTCTCACCTATTATAAGACTATTGATAAGGAGAGGGATTAGAGACATCATGTTCTTGGAGTTGTAAATCAGTACACATGCATGAACCCCAAATGAACCCTCTATGGGCTGCATCCATATCGCGAGAAATCTAAGTAAGCTATACATGGAAAAACATTTTTTGCCTGCGCTGCTCTATGGAAAATGGAAACAAAGAACACATAAGACTCGAGTCGAAAGCGACAATATCTGGAAAAATAAGTACAAAATTAAGCAATGGTTAATCAACTCAACCAAGATTTATTCAAAGCGGTAAAACAAACCATCAATAGCAAGCACGCATAACTTCAAAAGTTTCAATATTGAGAATAAAATCTTCAGAGGGACAACCGACTACTTAAACCTCAAGACTTATGCACTTACCAAACCCATGCTTGTCCTTGGTCAAATAACTCATCAAAAAGTTGTCTGTCCGCAGATTTTCATCACTAAAGTAATACTCCACCTGCATAAGAATAATAGATGATTATAAGAATAATGCGCTGCAGACACTCCCTTTAGCTTGCTAAAAAAATACCAATATCTGAACAGCAAAAAAGATTGGTCAAAGTTTTACAAACCACCACAAAAAAGAGAAAACTTTCGGCCAGTATGGCCAACCACATATTCTCTAATGTTGAATACAATGCATAGAGCAAATTTATCACTCAAAGTACAACATACAATCACTTTATAACCACCGAGGAGAATTAAACCCTTGCCCCTCCCATCCCCTCCCATTCCCTTGGAGGATCCCATGGTGATATTCGAACTCATAAAGTACTAATTGTTTAGTAAAGTTTTTACAACCAAATGAACAACAGAATATATACAAAGAAAACGTACAATAAGCATCTAAAGTCCATAGTTTGCTTCCACCGCAAATGACCCTTTAAGCCCAGCCCAGAACTACTTATTACCGAGGTCCAAATATGTAGGCAATGATTAAAATCAAAGCAAGTGTCTTTTTGTAGTAGCTCCTGTTTTAACGGTGTTCACATAAAAAGTATGCTTGACTTCTGCACAAATTTAACCCAAACTTGGCATCTCACTTCTGCATTATTTTCACAAAAGATGAGGTTAACAATACCTCTATTTCCTCTTTGTATGAAAACTAAACGACTATGAATATAACTCTTTGCTCTTCCTTTACCCACTCAAATGGACTGAAACTGTTATAAATAACATAATGTAGGTGGTGTTGCACTTCTGTGTGTGTGCACAAGCAGTGGTGGAGGGAAGGGGGTGGCACAGTGGGCACACGTGTCCACCTCCACACTTTGGCAAGAAGTAGTTTTTGTATTATTATGAGTCTTATATTAATTGTTTTATTACTTTGGTGCTCCTCCAAAAATTTATATACAACTTCTTTGGAGCCATTGTTCTTTTTTCATATACACAAAATTATTCCTACCACATAACAATCAAGAAATTCTAACACTTCAATTTGTTTTCACTTTTGTCGCTATAGATCTATAGTAATACGTCTATTCCTTGGAGGGATACTTTATTAATTTTAATGTCCAAAGTAGAATGCAAGTACAAAAAATAGAATGCAAATTTTATATACAAGAACTTTTTTGGAGCCATTGTTCTTTTTCCATATACACAAAATTATTCCTACCACCTTTCAATCAAGAAATTCTAATTCTAACATTTCAATTTGTTTTATTTTTGTCGTTATAGATCTATAGTAATACATCTATTCCTTTGAGAGATACTTTATTAATTTTAACGTCCAAAGTAACGTGCAAGTACAAAACATAGGATGCGAATTTTATTACTCAAATTTATTAGTTTTTAACTAAATATGTTAAGATACTTCTAAAACCTTGTTGCCCACCTCATACAAGATTTATGTTTCCGCCACTATGCACAAGCAACCATGGGTTGACTGAACGGCATCAATATGCACTTTGAGTATAAGTAGATCACAAAGGTACTTATTGCACTATAATTCGATTGCGCTAAATGTTCATCCATTACACAATTAAAGCCAACATCATTACTCAGAAGTTACCCAAGTATCCACTACATAAAATGGTTAACTCTCAAACCTAGAATCACACAATGCGTCACAACTCTTACAAGAGCAAAATGCAAGAAATAAGTAAAGATAATTGCTTAATTGTCAAAGCCATTAGTTTACTAAACATAATTGCTTTAAACCTCAACAATCAAGAGTATGTGCGTGTGTGTTTGTGTGCGTGTGTGTGTGTATAATGCACCCAAAAAAAATATACATACATATATATATATTGAGAGAGAGAGAGTATATACCTGCTTGACGATCTTGTGGTTTAGATTATCATTAGTAGTGAGAGTACGAAACGAGTGCTCATCGGACGGCCGAGGGACTTCATCGAGGTGAGGGTCCGATGTTTCCGGGGATCCGACCTGCGAGAAGCCGGAATCTGGCGGCTGAGACGATGTGACGGCGGCGGCGAGTTCGTCCATTTTGGGCTGAGGAGAGAGAGAGAGAGAGAGAGAGAGGCGGCGAGAATCCCGCTCTTTTTTCTGTTCCCCTCCCTGGCCTCTAGAAGGTCACCGTGGGCCGCTTTAAATATCGGTGGGCGAAAGACGGACCCCACCGTCAGACCATCGGCATCGGGCACGGTGCGTCCATTTTAGTCGTTGCACGCGTCTCTTATTGTTTTGACACCGGCTTGGGCACCTACAGTTTGACGAGGGAAATATTTTGTAAGGGCAATTGATGTATTTAGTAATATTAGTATGAAATATGTGCGTTGTACGTGAATACGGTATTTAATAATATTAGTATGAAGTACGTGTGTTATACGTGAATACGATACTTAATGATATTAGTATGAAGCACGTGCGTTGTACGTGAATACGGTTGAAAGTAGTTTTTTAAATCATAATATGCGAAGTTAATGACAAAAAAAGAGCAAATCGAGAAATTTAAAGAAGCAATTTACGTCTTTCTTGTTATAAATTTTTTAATTTGTTTATGGTGTACACCAGAGATATACAAACTTCATATTTTGACATGAAAATACAGAATGAGAATCTGCAGTTTTACTTTATTAATTAACAGTATTATATACTATCTTAAATTGAGATTTTTTTTTTTTTGCATAGCTGGAGTGCGCAGAATCTTGAGCTGTCATTCAAATACTTTCTTCATGTTGTTTTGCTGGGTAGTAAGTACTCTTGAACTTCTTATGCTACCAACCTTATTTGCTTGTGTTATCTTCAGCCTTTTTGTCCATCCTGATAATGAAATTGAATTCTTTGCCTTCTATATTTTCAAAATCCTTTATATTCTGTATGTAACTCGTTAGTGTTAGATGTCGTCGTTGATTAACTTTTGACGAGGCATACAGTGATGATAGTCGCATATCTACTTTAACTGTATCAATTTTGAGACTAGACATCAAATTAAAGTTTCGTCTGCATTTAACAATGTTATGAATGCCTATTGTGTGTCTTCAATTACAACCAGTTCCAAGATGTACCTATTTTTTTATCATTATCATTGAGTCAGCAATATTTCTGTGCTTGATTTCAGTAATTTACCTTGGTTCATAGGTTATTTACTCCCATGTTTGCTCTCTAAAACCTTAGCCAAAGTTCCTCTTTCATAGCTCTAAAGCTTCTTCCTTTAAAAAACTAATAAACTTATGAAAGCTTAAAATTTCGATTCTTATTTGGACATAAAGTTAATAGAAGAGACTTAATAGATTTCCTATTCTTGGTATTAAAAGCCATTGTAGTCATCTCTTTAAAAAACATATTAGAAACGGGAGCAAGGACACAGCTGCCACCAACGAAGAAGCAAACTTATAATAGACTGCCAAAGGAGAATTCAGCGAACTAACGTGCATCAGCTTTGTATGATTCTAACCTTTTCAGGTACTTCTTCGCAAGCGTCATGGTTCTACTTATCATTTGGCCATCATAAAAGGAAATGAAAGTTTCAACATTCTTCTTCTATTTTATCATAATGCTTCAATTAGTGAGTTGGATTTGTTTAACCATATCAAACATGCCCTTTGCACCATATGATGGTGTTGCTGTTGTTCATCAACAAGGTTAGCTATTTTTTAAATTTCAAAAAAGCCAGAATAAGTAAATCATATACCCAACAGCACTGCTGGAACTTCAAAACACCCATTCAATTTATTTTGAAATACTCCAGAAATCCACTGCTATAGAATGAATGGTATTATACCATTTTCCTTTGCAATGCTAGACAACGGTGACTTAAAAATTAGTGAGTCTGATTCGTTTAACTGAATCAAGCATGCCTTTTGCACCATATGATGGTGCTCCTGTTTTTCATCAACAAGGTTAGCTATTCTTTAAACTTCAAAAAAGCCAGAATGTGTAAATCATATACCCAAACAGTCATTGTTGGAACTTTAAAAGACCCATCCAATTTATTTTGCAATACTCCAGAAACCCAATGCTGCAGAATGAATGGTATTATACCATTTTCCTTTGCAGTGCTAGACAATGGTACATCTCATGATTTTATAAAAGGGTATGTATGTTGCTCATCTAAACACACTAACACGCTTTACATTCTGCCAGATCGATTTTTTTGGCTTCTGCCAAGCAAAGTCATTTTTATAATAATTTGTTGTGGTTCCAAAAAAAATTCAAGAAAACAAATCTAAGCAGATGGTTTCATAATATACAAATTCAGTTAAAAGGAAATAGATTCAGTAGGGAACGATAAAAAAACTACATTCAAATTAGAGATAACAAACCCCAACCTAAGCATGCTTCCAACAAGAACCAAGAAATTGTCGCTAAAGATCACTGGGTGTACACCGGAAGAAAGCAACGAGAATAATATATGAACTAAATTAAATTGGAACAAATATAACTGAAAACAATAAAAAAAAATTTAAAATCAAGAAGGATTGTCCTCAATCTAGACGCCGACCGTACACACAAAAGTTTTGAGAAAACTAATATATAATGGGAAGGCTCTTTAATTTGCTCTACCACGTTCAATAAATATATGTAATCAATGTTCAAAAGACGGTTTGAGGCATTCAGCAGAAGGAATTTAAAGGGAAAGGCTTTTTAAGGATTAATGATCATTAGGTGGAAACACATCTTTGTGAAAATTAAAGTAATCGAACGGAAAAAGATGCATGATCGAAGACACTTATATAGAGAAATAGTTCAGTAATTGAATGAAGGAAGATGTATGAAGATTTTAAAGAGAGAAACCGATGAACCGAATATGAAAGGGAAGAGTCTTGAGAAATGGATGAACCAAAGAGGAAAAGGAAGAGTCTTTGAGAAGGGACAACTGAATCGATTTTCGGTTCTGATAATTTGCGCCATAAATGGCAACTTCCTTTTATTTATTCTTTTCTTTGGCGACTTTTTTGTCTGTTCGGTTTTATTTTATTTTTTTGTTTTTTCAGTCCCCCGACTTTTTTTTCCTTAATTGATTTTGAAGCTTAAAACTCTTTTTTTTTTGTTATTTTTCTACAAATTTCAATTTCTAAGCTTTGTTTTTCTCTTGGACTTAAAGGGTTTCCTTACATGTTTTTTTTTCTTTTTCTAACCACACATTCATTTCCTGTAAAATTGGATTTAGATTAAATTTATCACCCAATGTTGATTAAACGCATTACAAAGAAATTAATTAGGAAGGTTAGGATTGTCATTGGAGTAATTAACGAAGGACGAAATCGAAATAAAATGATTTACAACATTAGTAATTACAGAAGGGTGGGATTGTTATTGGAGTAATTAACGAAAGGAAAAAACGGAACAAAATATTTTATAAGATTCATACTTTTATATGTAGTATATATATATATATATATATATATATATATATATATATATCACTTTTAGCAATAATTCTTAACTGTATTTTTTAGCATCATTCGATAAAGTTACTAAAAATATTTATCAATCATTTATTATCGTTATACAAAGTATCGTAACTATCTTTCTACTATCCAAATAGTAGCCAGAACTTTTCTTTTAAAAAAAGTTTGATGGAATGATTGCACAAGTGTAATGATAATTGATATATTATATATTAACAATCCTAACGGTGACTGAGATGATGCTATGTAAAGGACGGAGGAGATTTAATGACAAATTGTTTCGCATACAATAAAAAGTCAAAATTCGACTCCCATTATTATCTTACTCTCGGTTACACCATGTGTCACAACCCGAACCCAGGGGCAGGCCCTCGAGCTAGGCACATGACCGGCCGCAGACCAAATGGACTCCAACGAAGGGCTCTGCCAGGCCTTACTATAACTTGTATACGAAAATTCTATAACCAAGTAATTTAAATCTTTATCCTTAATAATATTTCTAAAGTCATGCTTGCAATTTCTCAATAAATCTCCAGTGACATTCTTTATTTAACAACTAACATAGATTATTCAGTGAAGATCTAAGCTTCAAAAATCTCAAATTACAAATCCAGTACTAGCATACCACCTAATGATTTGTTAAATAATCTAAGAGGACTACAACTCCTCTAGCAGTCGTCTACCATGATCCTCGTGGCCTTCGTCAGTTCAGTTCCATCTAAATCATTGCCTGAAAAATATTTAAAAGAATGAGCTTGGGCTCAAGTACACATACCATATCCCTAAAATAGGTTTTGGGATTCATAAAAACATGCCAAGGTTTTCTTCAAATTTAAAACTGATAAATATTTTCACAAGAGATATTATACATATATCTACTTTATGAAAGCAATTCATTCAAGATTCACAGTAACGAAGTATGACATCAAGAAGGCTCATTAACAACTATCACAGTTCATCATAACATGGGTATGCTGCGGTCAGCGTACGTTCTCCCCTGACTAGGGCCCACAATCCCTACTCCACCCGGGATAAATATTATTCGGTCATGGTATGCGCCCCCCCCCCCCCCGACTAGGGCCCACAATCCCTCCATCGTTCGGGATACATATTGGTGTGGATGCAAGAGCACACCATGAGCAACAGTACTGTGTGTCAACGTATCGTCCCATTGACCAGGACCCAACAATCCAATTTTTCCCCGTGGATATGGGGCGCAACAACCAAGCCAGAATACCGTCTCATTCAACATATATGAGCCAACTTTAAAACACTACTCATAGAAAATATTTTGTGGCATTTTTGATGTATTTTATCATCAAACAATTTACACAAAGTAGTAGCGTGCAAAAGGCTTTAAACTTTTAATTGAACAATTCATTTGTACATATACATAGACGGAAAATAGGGTATACAGAGGAATATGGCAAGAGTACTTACTTTGCTCAAAATCGGCTTCTGGTATTTGCTCAACTGCCGGCCCTAACTCTTGACTATCAAAACCTAAATAACAAATCATACGAATGTCATTTATTATTGCTCGAGCACGTTTAAGTATTAGGTTTCTTTTAAATGAGTAAATTTTTAGCACCCTTCTCGAGCTCTGAAAAACCTAAAATTTTTACTGTGTGTAGGTCTTGAAAAATAAACCTAAGTTACTTCTTTGAGTTTTGTCCAAAAGATTTTTCTAGATATATGTAAAAATTTAAGAAGAAACCGTTTAAAAGAATAGCCCTCTTTAACGACATTTCTTTGTTAATTTCTTAAAACTAGACTTTCTTTCTCTAAACACAGTGCCTTCTTCTCCACCATTAATCCCATCACCTTACTCCACAATACTTATACCTCCATGCAGACCCATTTTTATTCTTTGCAACCAAGTTGCACTTCTCATGAATCGCAACATACTTACTACACATATACACATTACTCTCACAACCTTTTTATAATCTTCCCAACTCACTTCCCTTCTTCCATGGCTGCCCCCATGGTGGTACTCCCTTTCTCATAACAGCCATAGTTGCCACGGCTTAAAACCCACGAAGATTACCTTGGTCTTCATGGCTCCACCTGCCATTCTATATGCACACTAAGGCATATGCAATCCCCCAACTCTTTGTCAACCCACAATAACACCATCAACCTATACTTCACGAAATACCCAACACATGCACACACCCGCTACTGCCTCACGGCAACCACCCTCAATCCAAGACTACACACCTTCATTCACATACTATTTCACATGCCTTACACCCCAACACCAATGACACAGGTTCTCCCTTTCTTTTGCACCTCTGCACACACACAATACCCCACATAAAACCTCGCACAGTTGCTGCCCCTCACCTGCCCCATTACAGCAGTCCCCCACTTGCTTTTTACACCTTTGCACACACACAAAAGTACCACAAAACACTTCACACGGCTGCTGCCCTTTGGCAGCCCATTACAGTAGTCTTCACCTTCCTTTCACACCTTCGCACACACGCAAAAACACCACAAAAATCCCAAGCAGCTACTGCCCTTTACACCTTCACAAACACCATAAAAGCTTTACAAAGTTGCTACCCTTTGACAGCCCTATTACAGTCCTTCCCATCCCCTTTTCTTTCCACACTTCAACAGTCCCTAAAGCGCCATTACGCAGGCCACAACACCACGCCAACAGTCCCTTACCTGGCAGTCCTCATGGCACCCCTTTCTTCTCTCCTTTCTACCTTGTGCATACACAAAACCACGGCAGCAGTAGCAGCCCCTTTTCTTGTTGTTTTCCCCCTTCCTTTGCACCCCCTTCATGCATACCAACACCCCTACGAACTGCCGAAACAGCCTTCACATGGCTGTCCTCAGCAGTCCTCTTTTTCCCATGCCATTACCCGCACTTCACCAACAACACAGCCCTATCATGCACAGGGGCCATGTGCTGCTTCTCATCCCCTTCTCCTTCATACATAACTACATTGCACAATTAAGTCCCACCATGGCTGCCACCACATGGCAGCCCCTCTACACAGCCAAAATACCTACATATCTTGTCGAATACATATGCATTACACTCAGAAAAACACAACAATCAAACACCCACGACTCCCCTTTCAAAATAGCATAACAACCCCTTTAAATTATTCATTTTGATGGCTAAATAGGCAAGGGATCATACCTGGGATTTTCAGCCCTAAAGCTCTTCTTCTCTCTTGGCAGCTTAGGGTCGGCTGACCCATGAAGTATGTGCATATATATATAACAAACCCTAGGTTGTAGAATTACAACAATCCCCCTACCAATATACGAGCCATTTAAATTCTACTAGGCACTTTATTGTTAATAAATGTCTATTATTTTATTTATGAAAGATGACGCATTAAAAGAACTTACTGGTTTAATACTTAACCCTGCTACACTAATTCGTTGCTAACACCTGTTAATAAGGTCCATACGCTAACAAAAAAACTTTCATCACTATTAATAACATCTGTTTACGTTAATTTATAGCGTTGATTTTAAAGTTGTCGCAAAAGATTTTAGTTATAATATCTCCCCATATTTGACGCTATAAGCCGCTCAAAATAATGTACCAATGCTAGGTGACAGTTTTCCGTTAAAAAGATGCAAATATTCTTACTTGTAAAATTGTCGCTAAAGAATTAAATAAAATTTGTTAAAATTTACTGAAATTCAAACCTAAGCTCGGGATATTACACCATGTCATTGGAAGTTTTTTCTCGCACACTAATATTTGTGAATATGCGTCTGTTTAGTAGTTATAGTCACTTTGTTAGAGGCATTCTCACAAAAAGCCAAAGACGAAGACATTGAGTCAAAGCCGAAGTCATTGGACCAAAGAACCAACCACAAAGATATCAAACCTGTTAATAAATTGGGTCAGTGGACCCATTATCCGCCCACTAACAGATAATGTATATTTGTTAGTCTGAATTATTGCAGTTAATTAAAGGATATGTATCTCCTAAGTGTTTGAGATAAATATGATATTTATCTCTTAGGTATTTGAGATAAATACAGTCTTTATCTTCTAAGTGTTTGATGTAAAGTAAGTCTCTAATACTATCTCTATATAAAGATTAGAGATATCCCAAGAAAAAAATAAGTCATAAACAATAAGTCACAAGACAATCTCTCTCTTTGTTGCACTCTCTCTAGAGCATCACCGAACTCTAGGATTTGGTTCGTGAACGAATAACTCGACTCTAGTAGCCGTTTTTGTACCTGCAAAAAAGATCAAGCGTGTTGGAGGCTCGTAACAATAAGGATCCTTAGTCAAAATTTTTAGAGACTTTATAAGGTATGTTTCAGAATCCACTACGTCTTACGTGGTAGCGCATTTAATCGTTTCAACAAAACCATTTCAGTGGTTATGACCTCTGAGAACCACTTAGTCCTAACCTAATACTCTTGCTTACCCTAGCCATAATTTTGCAATCCCAAACAAACTCCCACGGTATAGCTAACCCTAACCTTGAAAAACTCTTTGTCCTACTTCCAATTCGACGATCCTTGAGCCACCACACATTAGCCCTTTAATGCCAGGAAACTATCTCGCATTCTTTCCCTTAGTGGATGAAATAATATCCAAACTTAGTAACCTTGTGGGACTTTTCGAGAATAGCTTTCTTGCTAGGAGGATGGCTGCCAATAACATTCTTATTGTTAAAAAAAAGTTATGCACATCATTAAGACCAAAAAAAAAAGGAAAGGATAGTTGTCGATATGGCCGTCAATATTGACCTTGAAATGGCCTATGACTATACGAAGTGCAAATGTATTAGAAAGACCCTTCAGCATTACAACTTTCTCCGAGCCTGGACTAACGATTGGCATGAGATGCATATTGACATTGTCTCTATTCCTAAAGTGGGGAATCTCTCCAAGCTTTTTACCACGAGAGAGGAATTAAACGGGTAATCCCTTTTACGCTGCGTATAACTTGAGTTATGTGTGGAAAGACTTTCTACACCTACCATTAGTTAGAGCTAACAAGAGGTAGTAAATAAAAATCTCTTGGGAGTCTCGTCTACTTCCACTTATTCTTCGTGATGTTCTCTTTTTTCTCGTAAAGGGGATTCTAGTAACTGCAAAAACAATCATGAAAGTTCCCCCAAAAAAAAAATTCTAAGGAAGCTGGGAAAAAAATTGATACCTCAAAATCCATAATTTTGTGTCCTCTAATCTTTGTAAAGGGCAAGCCCAAACCGTTCGTCATATATGTGGCATCCTTGACCTTGATAAATCATGTTTAAAGTCTAATGGCCCCAAACCCAATAAGATAAAACCCAAGCCCTACGATAAATGTAAACATTTCCTACACGCAACCCAAGCCATTAATCCATATGCAACAAAGCAGCCCAAAGCCTGAACCATGTCTCTCTCCTTTGAAAACGTTTTTGTTTTCAGTTTTTTTTTTCAATTTTGTAAACTAGAGAAAATAAATGCGTTTGAGACAGAGTTTTTGTTTTTTTTTCCCTTCAGTTTGTAAGCCAGTTTTAAAACATGGTTGTTTTCAAAAACTCCAATTTAAGAGTTTTGGGTTTTCAGTTTTTATTTATATTTTGAGACTAATACCACCACAGCCACCGCTGGCCACTACAACCTTCCGGCAGCCGCAGGCTACCACTGCCGGTCGACAGCCACCACCGGCAATTGCCGCACGAACCACACCGCCGGCCGGCCAGTTGGCAGGCCACAGCCGGCCACCACCGCCTGCCACTACCATCGCAAACCACCACTAAAGAAAAAACTCAAAATAAAAAGTGGGTAATCAAACACTCAAAACTCAAAATAAAAACTGGGTAATCAAACACACATTTGTTTTGTAAAAGAAAAACACTAAATTGGTTTTTATTTTTATTTTTTTGGAAACAAAAAATCAAAATTGAAAGTGATTTCAAACGCTACCTTCTCAGCCACATTGCTTCTCTTTCTCAGCTTCTTCTCCCTTCCCTTCCCCAGTTTTACAGACGCACATGCACATTCTAACATTCTCTCTTACACAAATGCCTCCACATAAAGAAACTCACATCTCTCTCTCTCTCTCTCTCTCTCTGCCACCCTCCCCCTTTTATAGATACACGTCACCCCAACGACAATAACAACAATTTTGTTTCCACTACAGCTCTAAATCTCCGATGAGATCTGTGATCGAACCATCAACATCTCTGTGAATCTCCAGAAGTTCGTCGAGGTACACTTAGTTTAGTTAAAACAGTTTGATCAGAACTGGATTAAATGAACAAGCCGTGTTAAGCACAAGTTTTCTAGTAATGAACTTGAACGAAGTTCGAACATCAATTATCGAAAAGTAATGAAGACGAGTCCGAGTTTGAACATACTTGAAAGTATACAAACCAAGCTCAAACATGTCCCTGTTTGGCTCGAACTCAGTTTGTATACATGTCTAGTGAACACCAACACTAGGATTGTTGAGGTCCATTCTAGTGGTGGTGTGTGGCTAATGATGGTTGTTGATCGAGGAAGTGAAAGATGGTAATAAGAGAATGGTCTAATGGTGTGGGTGTGGATCAAGCCAATGGTCATGGCTGGCGCTACGGTGGTGACGGTGGTCATTTTGGCAATTTTGAGATGATTTTATGGTGGCTATGCAGATCACAATGAGCCAGTGGGGATGAGATCGAAGATGTTAGTGATGGCCATGGTGGTTAGTTAACACGTTTGTTCTTAGTGGTGGCTACGGCGGCGAGATGTGGTTCTTCATGGTAGCTATAGAAGAGGTTGATGATATGCCATGGTGGTGCTGATATGAGTGAGGAAAAAGAATAAATGTGTCAAACGGGCCAGGATTGGGCCGACCCAGCCTGGGCTCAAAAAGCTTTACAACAAAGCGGGCCGCAACGGGCCTCGAAAAGCAGGTCAGGCTTGGGGTCGGGCTCCTTCAAGAATATGAGGGCCAAGCCCAAGTCTAAGCCCTTGGCCCAAAATTAATGGCCGGGCTGCCCAAAAAAGTTAACTTTTTTAAAATCCTTTTTAATCTTTTTAATTTGGCTATAGACTTAAATCCATAATAAATTTGTTTATAGATTTTCATCCTTTAATCCGGACTTAGAAACGGCTGCTTATACACAAAGAGACGAAAGCCACCTACTTTTTAAGTTATAACAAATTTTAATTGTTCAAAAGAGTGAAGCATTTTCTATATGTATTTTTACTTTAAATATATTTAATTTGTTTGAAAAATATTTACAACGACAATATAAACTATATTTTAACAAAAATACATTCAAAAAAGTTAAGAAAAGAAAATTACATAATCATTCGGAATATCTTCAACACTGTAATTGCTATTCTTCTTAGTATTAGTTGATTTGTTTTGCTCCCGATATTTAGTATCAAGATAATCCTTCTAACAAATACATAACTCCAACGATTTGGAGCTAAGACGACTTCTGTCATCAAACACCCTCCTGCTCGCTGAAAAACACACTCTAAAGCAACCGTGAAGGATTATACCGATAGTACATCACAAACAATTTGAGCTAGAACACAATAAATTTTTTTCATTGATTTGTTTTCAAAATGTTGAAGCACCAGAATATCCCGACCAGTGCTTTCCTCCATCCACTGTCATCGCTCCCTTCCTCCATTATTTTGAATTCACTTCAAGGTTAGGGCTGTATACGAACCGAGTTCGAGCCGAACATGGGTGTGTTCGAACTCGGTTCATTAACTTTTGGTATGTTCGAGCTCGGCTCGAGTTTGTCTAAAGCCAAAATAGGGATGTTTGAACTAGACCTGGCAAACGGGTAAAACCGCCGGGTACGGGTAAAATCCGCTCGGGTCCGGGTAAAAACGGACCGGGTAAAATTTACCCGGTTTTTTCCGGGTAGTCTTTTTTAATGCCCGTACCCTCTCCTTACGGGTCGGGTATTATCCGCGGGTAAATAATTAAATTTTTTATTATTTTAATAAACAAAATTTAGGCATACTATTTTTTTTCTTTTGCCTTTTTCAGCCAGTATGTTCTTCATTTTTAATGGTTCTTAGAATCATTCCCAATTCAACAAAACTCAGAAATTACAAACTAGAAACTATATCAAACAACATGCTAAATAATATATACCGAAACCATTCCCAACCCAAAATCTAAAATAAAACAATTAAATTTCAACTAAAATACAATCCAAAATTAAATACAACAATTAAATCTGACCATTCCAAATACAATAATCAAATTGTCAGTCAGATACAACATCACATGTTCTTGGTCGGCGCCCGGCGGTGAACTGGAAGATTGGGTTCCATCGGCGGCCGATCTGTGAAATCAGAACTGAGTGAGTGAAGATGAGGGACAAGAGAGTGGCGGCGGCAGATCTGACGGCAGATCTGTGGAGTAGATCGGCAGATCCGTGGTGGCCTTGAAGCGTGAGGGATCTGAGTGGCTGGTGAGTGGCGGTCAGCAGTCGCGGTCGGCGATGGCCTTGGCGGCCGGACCGACGGTCGTCAGTGGCCGATAGAGTGAGGGGGAGGACGGACTGATGGTCGTCGGTCGATCTCGATTGAGGGGCAGCAGCGTCAGAGAAGAATGGAGCAGCGAGCCGGCGACAGCCGAGAGAAGAGAAATGTTGAGAAGAAAATGAAGACTTGTCCTTAGGGCACAAAAATGAGTCTATATATAGCCATGTAATCTGGGTAACGCGGGTAACCCGCTACCCGACCCGGAACGACCCGTAAGTAACGGTCCGGTCCGGGTACGGGTCTGATTTCAACGGGTCTCTTATATTTATACCCGTACCCGGGGTTTTTGACTGGGTACGGATCGACCCGCGGGTACGGGCAAAAAATTGCCAGGTCTAGTTTGAACTCAGCTCGAGTTCGTGACTGTAAAATTCGTGCTCGACTCTTTCGACTCATTTAATAATACGAGCCAAGCTCGAGTTCGAAAACTTAGCTCGTGTACATATTCAATTCCAACCAAATCCTTAAAATTTGCAAATAATCCTCAAATCCTTCAATCTCATCAAGCTATAATGAATCACAAATAATATTACAGAAGATACAAGGAGGGGATGGGAAATAAAAAACACTACAGAAGAGATCTTGATCATTGGTGATGAAGACAGAAAAACAGGACGATGCATGTGCCGCCGGCAACTGCGAGATGACGATGTCGATGGCAAGTGAAGTTACATCACTAATCGCAATCTTTGGGCACCGGTGGTTCCATGTATGAGAAAAGGGCTCGATTAAGGCAGCTCGACTTTCTTCGGTTGCTCTTGCACAGGTGGTTGCCCTCTTCCTCGAGCTGGATCGAAATTAAGAATGATAGGCGTCATAGCCATGATGTGCGTTTGTGAAGAGAGGGGCAGAGAAAGAGGCCATGTGCGATCGGTGAGGTGTGTATTCGTGTGTGGTGTCTGTGTGTGAGAGATAGAGATAGAGAGAGAGAGAGAGAGAGAGGGGGGGGGACTGCGGCTGTCTTTGAATATGTGATGTTACTGATGTATATGAGTATTTAGGATTAGGTTTAGTTTATATATTTAGGGTTTCTTAGATAATGAGCTTCACATATTGGACTGGGCTATTAGCGGTTGGACTTATGCATAAGTAATCTCATGGGCTCTATATTTATAAGTTCTATATTTATAAGTGGACTTGCTTTAGGCCATCGATTTAAACATTAATTTATGAGATTTATGTAAATATAATTCTTTAAATATATTATAATTAATTTATTATTGTTCTCGAACACGTTTGCAAACATTGTGGAGTGTTCATGTTCGGCTCGTTTAATAAACGAGCTCTACAAACATGTTCATGTTCGGTTCGTATATTACATGAACGAACGTGAACAAGTTTCTAAAGAGAAAGAACCACCAGCCGTTCGTGAACGGCTCGGTTCATTTACAGCCTTATTCAAGGTTGCCAAGATGGGAAAGCCACCATGGCAGCAGCAGAGACAAGCTACTGCCGGTTGGGAAGGCTATATGGTTAGTTGGTCTCAACTTGACTACAATGAATCAACATCCAAGACACAACTTTACATTTTTGTGGTAAAACCATTCTCAATTCTTGAAGCAATGTTAAACACCCAAAACTCACATACAACATAGGCACAGGACTTGGTTTACCATCAGTCCCATGCATAAACAGCACATCAAGCTTACCTACTTAACATACAAATCCATGCCCTAAACCAAAACCAACATAAACAGCCCTAACCCAAGCATCAACCCTAACCCAAGCCTATTTCTGTAAGACCCTGAGAGAGCCACCCTAACATCATCTACCACTGGCCCACAGAGAGAGCTCATGTCATCACTCCTCGTATTGTAGTACACACTGTAGAACGCGACACGTGACTTCTCGGCCTTGGCAGTGAAATTCAGATTAGCAGTTTGGAAGGTGGCATTAGCATTGGCGATGTAATGGATATTCTGCGCTTGATCTCCAGCAAAGGCCATGACTGCTAGAGGTTGCTTGCATGAGTCCCCAGCATGGCCTAGCGCAAATGTCAATCTGTATGGCTTGTTCGGCGTGGTTTCCACCATCTGGGAAATTATGCCTTCCTTGCCCGAAAGCAGCTCGATGGCACGCTTGCCTTGAGGAACGCTGAAATGATAAGAATCGATGTATCGGACTGCCCTGTTTGATTCAACTATCCAACCGGGCAATGAGGACGTTCCTTCATCAAGGTTAGTCGGGAGCAAGACGCCTAGAGAAGCATTTCTGAACATCCATGGTCCTTCCTCAAAATCGCCATTAAGAACCGCATTATCTATGCAGATAATAGAATTAATCAGTAATGCAAGATCAGGATAAACAAAAATATTGGTGTCCTAGTAGTGTTTAGTGCTTATTGATATTCTAAACGAAAAATGTGATATAATTTCGAGTCACTAGACCTCACTCTAGTAGGTTGTCCAATTAATGCAAATGCTTTGCAAACTTGGAAGCTTGACATGTTTGAGGAGGGTAAGACTTGTGATTTTGGATCACACCCTCGCCCTCGGCTCCAAGGTCGTGAGTAATATTATATGGTATCTGATCATTGGTCCCAATCATTAAACCGTTAGATCAAGGAAGACTAACGCGAGAAAGTGATTTCATCATACGTCCCACAGTTCTAAATGACCGGAACCAATGATCTGGACCAGCTAAGGATCCTCTAACAGCTTTTAGTGACAGATGCTACTAAAAAAGTATTAGCAATGTCGTTCATAATTATTATTATAGTTCTAAAATGCATTTATGTGGTATCATCGTCCCTTTATGGGCCCTTTGGGCTCATGGTCAAAGTTCCCACTGAACAGCCTTGACCTAAATGTGCCATAACTTGGACCCACTGAATAACACTGACCTTTGGCCTTATCAGGAGTGAAGAGCTCCTTGATGGCAACGTCATCGATGATGGGCCCGCACGTGGGGTCATCCTCCATCCCGGGATTCCTAAACACCACCCGCGCGTCGTCCGCCTCCGCCTGAAAGGCCCACGCGTACGTGTCCCAGCCCTGCACGCTGTACAGCGTCTGCAGGTCGATGGTCTGTGACGCCGGCAGGACCGACACGTTGAGTGACTCTAGCTGGGCGCACGTGCGGGCCGCGCTGAAGGATATCGAGTAGATCGTGCCCTTCTCGACCTTCACCTGTTGGCTCACTTCGGCGTCGTTTCCGAGCCGGATTGCGTGCGCACCCTGCGGCACGATGAGGATCATCCCGCCCTGCTTCTGCCCGGACTCGACGAGCTCGACGGTGCCTTTTGATTTCCAGCTCGGGATTGTGGCGGTGGGGTCCGAGCCCGATCCCACGCTCGGGAAGCCTCCTGATGGCGGGGTCTCGAAATCACCGTTGAGCAGCAGCCCTGCAAGAAATGATTTACTTTTGATACTTCAAATTAACCGGCAGTAATAAATACGACTTAGTGTAAAAAGTAGATAAAATTTACTCTATCTATCTTAATTAATTTGATCAATTTTTTTTTTTACCACGTAAGATCAAAAATTTGAATGATATATTATATATTTTTTATTCTACCATTTAAAAATAGCAGAGGGGAAGAAAGTCAAATAAGAGAGAAAATGAATAAATAGAATGTTAAATGTGAAAAGATAAGTGAATAAAAAAGCGTAAGAAAGTGGACCAGGGGAGAGAAGATAATTTAGTGGAAATTTAACGTAAAGAGATAAATAGAATAAAATGATAAATATATAAAAGTTCTTACAAATTATTTTTTCTTTCGAAAATGAGTAATTTTTATGAGACGACTCAAAAAAGAAAGTTGATCCAAATATATGAAACGGAAGGAGTAGTATATAGACAATTCTATAACAATATGAGTAAAGATTATATCACAATCTCATCTTTGTATATCAGACATAAATCATACATAATTGGTGACACCATGTCTGGAACATCTTCAGTATTTGTTATAATCTTTATGTAACCTTTATATTTCAATACAATTCTCTTTCTACCAAAAAAAAATTCTCATCTTTGTAACGTCATTGCGTTCAAGAATTTATTTTCCTTTTCTGCTACAAGAATTAGTGTCCATTTTCCTTTCTCATTTTTTGGCTAGCTTAATTCCATCACATACGACTTTTGCCACAGACATTTGCCACAAAGACGTAGTCTAATTTAATGCCAGAATATACAACTTTTGCCACAAGAATATGCAGTCGTAAAAACAGGTAAAACAATCATCTACGCATAGTGAATAAAATTTGGCAACAACTTTTGCCTTTTAGTTGGTTCCACAATAAAATTTGGCAACAACTCGTAAAAACATTTTTAGCTGACATATTTAACGACAATTTTTAACAGCAATTTTTTGTGGAACCAACTAAAAGGCAATAAGTATGTTTAGTGACCTTTATTCGCAGCCAAATTTTTTTCATGCATATCAACAGGTTATGCAACATGACAACATTATTGAACGAACAAATACTACCTACCACCTACAGAACAAAGTTAGTTATTTTCCGTCGCCTTTGCTTTTGTAAAATAATGGATTGTTTTGTTCAATCTATCAGCATGACAAAGTATCATATGGCAAAAACTTGGAAGTGAGTTGAGTTCTTGTTCATTATACTAATCGGTTGATTATTCTTTGTTTTAAAAGAATAACAGATGTACATACCAAATGATGATAAGAACAGATTTTGGCTCCTACCCAGGTTGTAAAAATATTTCTCCAATCCCATGTACAGTAACAATTAATAGTTGTTGCATATTTCTAGTGACTTTTCTTGTAACAATTTCAGTGACAATTATTAATAATATTTTTTTTGCGTCACTAAATAATGATTAAATCTATTATGATTTTTTTCTTTTTGTGTAAAAACTATAGGTACTTTGGCAATAATTTTAGCCTAAGACTTTTCTTCAAAACCTTGCATGGGGATTCATGAATCCAAGGAAAATGACAACGATTGACTTGGAACCCACAACCTTGGGTTCAAGAATCAAGATCACAGCTTTAAAGACCAACGCGATACGCTACAAAAGAGTAGCGGACAAAAGATCTCCCTGACGAACTGTTACTCTCTCGGGCCAAGCCAAGCCAAACCACTTGATCTTTTCTCGGCAGACATGGGTCACTGTTAAGCGGTACACGCTTTCTCTAGGTCATGGCAGTATGGTACCCTCCTAAACTAACTAGATGGGCTAACAATAGAAACTGTTTGTTTAATAATAAATATCACTTGTTCCCATTCTCGCTTGATAAAGCTATGGTATAGTAGAATGCGTCATTACTAACTAATTGTACACGAGTTCGATGGCGAAATCATGTAACGGTCCTGGATCACAGTCATGCAACGCATTCAACTGGGACTTGGTCATGCTCACACGAAAATATAAAATATGAAGCGAACACGGAATAATATGTTTGGATACGCTTAAACAACCCCAATTTTTGTTGGCAGAGATTTTGAAAATTGTCGCTGATTAAGTTAGAAAAAAGTAGTCGTGTGGAGACATGGACCGATGGGGATATGGCATAAACATACTAGGGGTGAAAAAATATCGACTAGTTCCCATTTTTTTTTAGGCGGTGAGGGTGATTGTCCAAAAGATTAGATGGCAGAGGATGCTAAATTAGTCACCCCATTAGTAATTTGTGGTACAACCTTTTGATCACATTGCCTCTTAAAGCTGTGGAAGTTCAAGTTGTATCAACTGGTACCATCAACCAGGAGATATGATGCTGGCAGATGCCTATGAAGATTCCCCAGATATGTTCAAGATCAGCTCCTTTGATCATGTACCTCTAACTTGAACATACTTCTCCAGTTCTCTTACACCCACATGCTAAGATTCTGTCAAAGGCACACTGTCTAATTTGATCTACCTACTTTGATAGTACAGTTTGTCTCCTCAACAAGCCCCATCGAATGCAACGGGTTTGGAATGTCATTATCCTCCCATTTCCTAGTGAATGAGTTAAGTGAAGGATTGAACTCAATCTCGGAAGAGGACTTGAGAAAGTAATTTTGACTTTTAAAAAGGCATTTCCCTGAGAATTACTCCCCTAATACTGGCATTAGTGCCTCAGAAGGAGCTGAACCAAGTTCATGAGCTTAAACATGTCACTACTAGGAAACCAATGTTACATTCTTTTCAAGTCATCCCCGTCGTGTAGACAAACAAACCGAGTGCAGGAGAAAGAGAGAAGATGGAAGACCTAGGACCAGCAAAGGGTTTTTGGTGAAGAAGTAAAGAAGGCACACAATGCCTGACTGAGCAGGCTAGCTACAAAACAGGGTTTCTAAAGGAATACTAAGGAAATGATGAGAATGGGTGGGCCTACATTGTTTAAAGCTTCAAGACTACAAGTCATCATCACAACCCAAAATGGTTTGAACATGGTAAAAGACAAAAGGGTCACCAAAAGAGCAACAAATTGCAGGCTGAACCCCTGAACCTCCAATCCTCCACAACAATCATTCAACAGGGGCAAAGCCAGAGAGGAAGAAATTGGGATTTCAACCTTGAAGTCCAATTGCAAAATGACAGCAATTCCATTCAATAGATTTGCGAGAAATAACAAGCAAAGTTAATGACATTGTAGGATTAATTAGAGCACATCAGATCCCAAGAATCATCAACCTAGGAAAGTAAGTTTTTGGTGACATTTTGAAGACATGGCGAGGGAGAGAAGCAGAAAACATACCATCTTCTGCTAGAACAGCAGCTGAATGAGCCATGAGGAACAGAAACACAGAGACCCATTTGCTTCTCGCTGCGCTCCAAGCCATCCTCACAGCCAAATCCAGTCTCTCTCTCTCTCTCTCTCCCTTCTCACTACCTTCTCTCTCTACACACAGTGCACAAGGTTAGCTGAAGTGCGGAACTGAGACAGAGTGAGAGCAGAACATAAGGAATGTGCCCTTTTATCCGCGATTCCAGCAACTTGGTCTTCACTCCTTTTTCACCTTAAGTTGAAATCTGCTTTACTCAAATCACGATCAGAGAATTCTTTATTATAGTTTTACGCAAAAGAGATGTTCTTTAATGTCGATCAAAGGAAGAAAAAGTTATTTCCGGGTGTTCCCACTTGAGGAGCCTTGAATGTAAATATTCCGCGTTTCGTAGAACTGGTGGTGTCTGGAAGGGCCCCGCGGCGCCGTATATCTGACAGTGATACAAAGCACTCGTGACAGTTCGTCCTACTACTCTTATTATATTATATTATATTATTATTGCTAGGAGTACAATTTTTAACTTATCCGATGATTTTATGCAGAAAAAATAAATTTAAAGTAAATATTCAGAGCTAAATTTGTCACGAGAGAGTCGGTGTGACTGTCTTCGATGCACATGAATCCTCACGGTTCGAGAGGTATTAATTTTTTTTTAAGACTAACAAGGGAGTAACAAAATGTATCAGAAAAATAAGTAAAAGAAAGTGTCGGATGACATTCTCTTTCGATAGACAATAAAATAAAGCAAAACTTATAACAACAGCGATTAAAGTAAAAATAAATTATACTAAATTTCTTTTTATCAATAAAAAAAATTGTGACGCCGAGAACAAGTTAATTTCTTACGTTGATAACCTTTCACGGGATCATTGTCTCATTGCGATTTTGCACGACAATTTTTGGAGTAATTTTGTTATAATCTAATTCATAATTGGCCTTACAATGCAAAGGTCGTTGAATAAAATGTTAAAGTAAATAAATAAATATATATATATATATATATATACACCTTAATAATAATAATAATATTATTAATAAGTAAATTTTGAAATGTTAACTATTCTCTAACATGATTTACTCACAAAGGACATGCTTACCAATTCTAATATCATCATCACTAAAAGATTAAGAGATGGCTGATCAAGGTGAGCTCGATCAAGATACGAATGATCAATGGGAGATCAAAAGAACGGACACGCTATACGAGAAAGGGCACGGGACACTTTGCAATTCTGCAGCATCTGGAAAGTCAAAGAATTACAAGTACAACAAGACTTTTGTTGACGTTGGATTTAATTGAAATTTGGCAAGCTTAATCGACGCGGTAAGACCATGTAATCCAACGGTTTATTCTCTAAAAGAAGTTATTGAGAGGCACCTTAAATAAATTACTTAAGTGTCGCCTTTAAGGGTGTAACTTGAGACAGGTAACTGGTATATGAAAACTTGAACGTGGTCTGCTTTTTTTTTTGAACTATTGGTAGGTGTGAGCTCTAAGACACAAGCATATGAAAGAACGAGCTCAGCGTCGGTTAAGCGTTTAATAAGACCGTCCAACTCGTGGGAAGCACAACCAATCCCGTTTATAGGCTATAACTTTAGTTCCTTATAGATAATATGTATTTCCATCTAAAATTAATTAAGCCTTCCATCGTACAAACTTATAATCTTTCATCATTTCATGTCTATAGCCACAATGAAATCATTTATATAGTTATTGGTAACGAAACAGCCGAAACTAATAAATTAAACCTTGGGAGAGGTGAACAGGAATTCTTGTAATTTATAGGGAATCTAAACTTAGCCATGGATAATTCCCCAAATCAACAATTTGTCAGCTAAGCAATTACCACAGTTGATCAAGTAGTTTTCATATATGCTACTAACAATGTTTGAAGCAAGTGTAGAACAATTATACAAAAGGGGTTTAGTTAGACATACTTGACCAGTTAGTTAAATTATTCGTCTTGAACTATTCTCAAGCCTACATTCATCTTTTGAAAGAAGTACCTTGAAGAAGACTAAATTCTACTAGCAACAATATGTTTTTTAGATCAATATCAAAATCATTGCAACTCTTGGTGATATCCTCACGTCAAGAACAAGCTGTGAATCTCCAAAGCTCCCAAGACTTGACAACCCCAACCCTTTCGTACAATGAAATTCTCTTAAAAGGAGAGTACAGATGATATTGTTGTTAAGAGAGAGATGAGTAGGATGGTAATCGGATCGGATGTGAATTTTATGTGACTGTACTCGCCCCACTAGACCAAACCCGCGACTCCAACTTCACTAAGCCTCACTATCTGTTTAGGGCATTGGAATGCCATCCCCAAACTGATGGGCTAAAAAAAACACCTCATTTCGATCCGCGCCGACCTGCTTTAAGAAATAAGCTATGGTTCATTGTACGAAATAATTAATGTCCAACTCTCAAATAGCATTCTGAAAGAGAAAGATTAGTAGATTAAGGAAAAAAAGAATAAATTAAAAGCAAAAGATACAAGAAGTCCAATTAAAATGAGATACAATATGCAAAAAGAATCTTACAGTTGTGACACATGACTCTTCACCATTTTTTGTCACCATAAATTGTTGCATATCCCATATGCGTTAGATTGGATGCACATACAAAACGGTAATACAAATTTACAAGTGCACATTAAAATTCAACGCATAGTCAAATTTAACTTCATAAATGCAATGGTTCAATGAGTGTACATTTCATTTTAGCAGCCCACAACTAGTCTTGGGCACAATGCCTCCAATGTCTTTGATAAAGCCTACTATAGTGAGCACTCACTAACCGACCACTTGTGCTATAAGCTGCCTCCTATGCCACTGTGGACTTGGGAATATCAATAATATCCCTAGCCATTAGCTCTAATGTTGGGCATCTCAACCCATTAGTTTTCCCCAAAATATCAAAGCCCAACGACCTAGGAAACATGTCATCCTCATCTTCTGGTTTAGTAATCAACTTAGATTTCACTGTAGATTTTCTCATCTTCTATACATATTCATCAAAAGTTTGAAGAACCTTAACACGCTCCTGCAAACAAAATGATGAACCAATACAAGAATCAAGATCACGAGCCTCTCTAGTTTAGTACTCAAGACGAAGTTTGTAACAAAGTGTGGACACCTTCTTTGTTTCTTCCTCTTCTGACAACCCATATATTTGGCTATAAGAATACTGAATCAACTCCATTCTATATTTAGGATCCAATGCTACAACAACCCTGATGATTTCATGAATATCACACCAATATCTATTAAACCTTTCAGGCATATTCTTAACCACACTTTTAATCCGCTTGAGCTCATGAGCCACTTAATTAGCTCCATTCTAATCTCAAAAGATTTAGGAAAAAAACAAGTTGGCTGTACGATATTTTGTTCCCAAAAAAAATCTATTGTTTCCTAAATCAACCTTAACTTCCCACATACCTCTCTCTCAAAAGTCTGCTCCTTTTTACTTGGGTAAGCACTATATTGAGACTCACATTGCTTTAAGTGAGAAAAAACATCTTTTATACGCCAAAGTAGTTTCAACCATAAAAAAAAGTTGAGTTCCATATTGTAGGACAATCAAATGCCTTTTTTGTACTTGAAATGCGCAATTGACGAGCAGTTGCTTCACATTTCTCCTCTCTCCTTGGTGTTGCCTTCTAGAATGTCACATTCCCTCTAATTTTTTTAATGCCCCCATTTATCACATTTAACTATCAAATTCAAGACATGTGTTGAACAATGCACAAGGATCAATTCACCATATATACAATAATATAGAAGTCGAATCCAGTTTGAGCAATAAGTCATCCATCATCCCATCATTTGTGCTACAATTATCAATACATAGCTTTCTATCAATGTTCCAATCAAGCAATGTTTGTGACAAGTCTTGCAAGTGGCTTCACTACTGTATGGACAGGGCAAATAAATAGCTAGTGTGGCTTGAACCCTATATGATGGTGGCAATACTGGTTTGATGGATGGTGGAGGAGTGGAGTCTACAGTGATGCGATGAAGAGAAGGTGGGCTGGTGTTATGGGCTATGGCTTGGGTTTAGTGGACGGTGGACGGATGGAGAAGTGAAAATGGTGAGGTGGTCCGTAGAGGTGGTGACTTGTACAATGCAGATAAGAGAAGAAACGAGTGCACCTGCAAAGGAAGATAAAGAGAAATGTTATGTCAAGGTTTTTGATCGACTACTTATATGACCAAAGATAGATGGACGGCTAAGATTTAATATTAGAATCAAATTTAGCGTTAAGGTAATTGGGCGGGTACGGTCAGTAGATCAGGTGGGATATCGGGGCAGTTATACTAAATACCAAAAGCACCCTGTGCTGGAAGCATGTTTAGAATTTAACTACCCTACCCACCCCTTAATCCAATTAAAGTTAAAAAAACCCTTATTTTATAGGATCAATACAGTTTGGATATCATCCGAGTGCGGATCAAAATGCCATCTATAGAGATGAGAGAACTATCAACTTGAAGACCGATGAATCTTAATAAAAAAAAATTACTAACAAAGCCGCTCACTTTGATAATGTAATATCATACAAAAGAAGAAGATATTAATCCTCGACATTTGATGTTTGAATAGTGAAAGGAGGCTTAGAAAGTGGTCTTCATGGTGCATGACAAAGCCCAAATATTTTTCAAAAATGCATTATTGTGAAACTAGCTGCTACATTTTAATTCACGAAATTGTATCCAAATTTGAAGGGATACTACCTTCAAATACGATTGAATGTATTCATTAATACAGTTGTAGTGAACCGTCTCGGAAAAAAAAATCTGAAAAATGGAATTTTATGGAGTTGCCACCTTGTTTAATTAGTTAAAGGAAAATAAGAAAAACTTAGAAATGACTCAAAGGTGTCCAAAAAGGATGACTAGTCCACTGAAACTAAGAGAGGGATTCAGAAACTAAGGGTCTGTTTGAAATAACTTCCAGTTTTGGTTTTCCGTTTTCAAAAAAAATAAAAATCAAAACCAATTTAGTTTAGTTTTTATTTTTTACAAAAACAAATGGGTAATTGATTACCTAATTTTTATTTTGAGTTTCTTTTGGGTGTTTGATTATTCGACCTGTTTTTATTTTGAGTTTTTTCTTTGGTGGTGGTTGCAGTGACGATGGTGGGGGGTGGTGATGGCAGTGGTCGGCTGGGGGCAGTGGCTAGTAGGAGACGATGGCCGGCGGATGGCGGTGGTAGGCGGGGGTGAGCAGTGGCAACGGGTGGGGGCGGTGGTGCGGGGGGGGGGGGGAGGGGAGGGGTGATGGTGGTCTCAAAACAAAAACCAAAACTCCAAAATGAGAGTTTTCAAAAATAGCTCTATTTTAAAAACTGGTTTTCAAAACTGAAGATAAAAAAACGAAAATTGTGTGTCAAAAACGTTTTTTTCTCCAGTTTACAGAACTAGAGAAAATACTTGAAACGAAATATATATATTTCAAACGCTACCTATGTTACGCAACAGAAAGGTGTTAGGGACGTGTCACGCCCTTTCAGTCTCTACTTCATTTTTATTAAATTTTGGCCTTAAAAAAACACATAGCATGCAAAACATAATAAAACTAACCCTAAGTTAATTTTTATGTATCTGACTTGAACTCGACATCTAGGGTCGAATTACTTACTTATCCGGTCGGACTAACCGGAATCAAAACTGTCATAGTTTGAATTTGGTCCTACAGGAAGTAAACTACATTTCAAGCCTTAGACTTTAGATAAAGAAATGTAAGACTCTTTTTATGTTTTCGAATTGAAATGTGATCACGAGATGAGGAGACGATCTATATGATTTCCTAAGCTAGAAAATCTATTAAAGATTACCTCTTGAACTAGCTTGCCTTGTAGACTCGAGATGTTCTCCGAATGATCCACGATGCAAAGAATAAAAGGACTTTCTAAAGGGGAGTTTGAATGGCTAGGATGAGAGAGAGAGAGAGAGAAAGCGTATCAATGCAACACCCCGTTAAAAATTTTCTAGTAACTTAATTTATAGTAAATAGTTTTTGGGCTTTTTTGTAATATTATAAAGTTTTGGATAAACTTTGAAAATTAACTAAAAGTTTTGGGGATTTTGGTAATTTAGCTTTTTAGGGTACATATACATAGATAGATGGTTATGGGATCGGCTCTCCCTTAGTTTTCTCTTCTTTTTCTTCCAATACACGATAGAGAGAGAGAGAGAGAGAGATCAAACTTTCGATGGCCGAGTTGATTTTTTGGTAAGCCTTCACCGTGATATACGTTAAACACACACACACACACACACACATGTGTTATGACTAATATGTGGGTATTGTATTACATGAATGGTCATAAGAAGGAATGGTTGTTGTAAGGGATATGGGTGTGACTTGAGAAGCTCACAGCCATGGTGGCCATGACTGTGTGCTCGTGAGCATGTGATGTGTGAGAAAAGGGTAAAGGGAAGAAGGTACTGCCATACGATAGTACATCTGTGTGTACCGTGTGTGTCTTGTAAATGATAGGTTGAGTTGCCATGGTTGCCATAAGGATAACCGAGTGTACATGAGTGTTGATGTGCTTGTGTGTGTGTAAGGGTGCATACAAGTGTGTGTAGGGGGGTGTATACGAGTGTGTGTATATGTGTGGCAGGACTACTGTGAAGGCAGTCTACGTGTGTACGTGTTTGTGTATAAATGTGTGTGCTTGAAGCTGCCAAGAGGGCGGCATGTGTAAGTGGGTGTTGTGTGCGTGGGAGTGCATTGTGCGTTTTATTGGGTGCGTTTTAGTGTGTTGTCCTTAACTCTAATTGTATTGCTCTTCTAAAATATGTTTATATATTCTGATAATTGTTATTTATACTAGTATGGGCCGCAATGGTGGAGCTAGCACCAACGGTTACGAAGGCCCAATCAAGGGCTGAGGAAGTCGCATTGGAGGTCGTACTAGAGGGCAGGAGGTCCCAGTTGGGAAGGTACCCCATGCAGAAGAGGTGCAACACCATAATTTGGAGCCCATGCCTACAGTTTTGAACACAATGAACCAGATTCTAACCTTGATAGAATTTGGCTAATCAGCAACAAGGAGTACTACATCTGATTCTTCCACGACCACAGCCTTAGAAGGGGGTACCCTGAGCGAGTTCAATAAGCAAAATGCGACAAACTTTGGCGGATCATTGGACCCTATCGAGGCAGAGGGCTGAATTATAGAGTTGGAGAAGATCTTTTGGGCTATTAAATACATGGAAAAGCATAATGTTGAATTTACGGTGTACAAGCTGAGGGGAGTGGCCGACCATTTGTGGAAGATTGTGGAGGCTAGCAAGACTCCTCAGTAATAGGCTGAGATGACTTTGGAGCATTTTAAGGAACTATTTAATAACTGATACTTCTCTGCAAGTTACCACGACCAGATGTTAAGGGAGTTAGTGTAATATCCCGAACTTCGGGAACCGATTAAAATAACCATTCGGGCTCCAAAAAATAAACGGTCGCTAATTTTGAGCAATACTCGAGCATTAGAAGCTTGTGGAAGCTTAAAAGAATTTTGGGGCAAAAATATAATTTTGAAAATTTGGGGGCATTTTTGTAATTTTGAAAAAAATCTTGGGGGTTAATTTGAAATTTTGAGGGAAAATTGTGGGAGTGCCACCTCCTACTAGCTTAATGACTAAGCTAAAAAAAAAAAAAAAGAGGATAAGTGAGAAGAGGAGGATAAGTTTAAAGAAAGAAAACAAAAAAAAAGAAAAAGAAAAGCCAAAAGGGGAAACCTTTCCCTTTCGGGAAAGGAAGAAGAAGAAGAAGAACCAAAACAGAAGAAGAAACAGAGAACAGAAAGAAGGAAACAGAGGGAAAACCAGGAACTTTGGGCAGCAAATTCGAGAAAGAGAAAGAGAGAGATTAAAGAGAAGTTCAAGGTTAATCTTCCCCTTCCTTCCTAATATGCAAATTCAATTTTTTTGAGTGTGTTTGAGCTTGGTGCAAGGTGCGGGAGTGCCATGAACATGGCTGGGTAGCCATGGTGTGGTTCGTATGCTTGAGTGTTTTCGAATGAAGAATTGAGGTGAAACCTTGTTGGAATCGTGGACATGAGACCGAAAATAACAAAGCAAAACGAAACTAATTAGGGTTTCGTAATTGGTGGGAGTTCAGTGTGCGTGGGTGTGTGTTTCAGTGTGTTTTAGTGTGTGTTCTTCAATTTGATTAATGGGTTTGAATTCAATTGGTGTAATTGTGTAAATTGAAAGGGTTTAGGGCATTAATGTATAGTTTGTAATGAAATTTAGTGGTTAAAGTGCATAAAAGTGAGGAATTTAGGGGTGATTGAAGGAGGAATGTGCCCAGGTGTGCTTCGGCTGGAGGTTGAAGACGAAATGTGTGTGTTTGAAGGTGATATAGTAGGTGTTTTGATCGTGAATAGTGATCGTAAGTGTCACTAAAGGTGGAACACTATTTGGACAATTTTTCAACGAATTTTTATAAATATATAGGGCCAAAATTAGACAAAGTCAAAAAAAGTAACCCATGATAATTTTACAAGAACTATGTTCTGGAAATTTTTGGGAATTTTTGGGATCCGCGAAGGGCGCTAAATTGGGGTATCAATTAAATAACTTTATCAAATTAATTAACCTAGTAAACGAGGTTATTTTAATCTGAAATTTTTATGGAAACTCTATTTTACAGATATGATTCAGTATCTAAAATTTCGTACCATTCTGAGGCCGATAAGTATTTTTCGCGAAACTGGCCTTTTAGCGCTCGGTCCGAACACCGGTTCGGGATTTTCGGACAAAAATTTTATAAAATACTTTTTAGGCCAAAAATAACATCGGGATGCTTAAAATAGCAGTTTAAGATATTTTTGAGATTTTTCTGGTGCTGAAAACCCCTAGGGGTGTTTTGGTAATTTACCACCCCGAAGGGGTATTTTGGTAATTTCACCTATAAGAGGTATTTTGAAGTAAATTTACATATAGTAAGATTATTTTAGTGACTTTGCTTATGGAAAAGTCATTTTGAGAATTAAAGTGTAACGGGGGGTGTTTTGGTAATTTGCCACCCTGAAGCGGTATTTTGGTAATTTGACCTAAGAAAGGTATTTTGGCATAAATTTACATATGGAAGGTTTATTTCAATGATTCTACTTACGGGAAGGCAGTTTGGATAATTTAAGTCTGTGAGGGGCATTTCGGTAATTTTACACCCTAGGGGTGTTTCGATAATTTTACATACCCGGTGAGGGGAGGTTCATTTTGGGAGTATGTGTGAGTTCGTATTAAGTTATAATCTTGTTCTGTAGGCTGTTTCTAATGGTTCGATTATTTCGTTTAGGTTAAAGCTAAAGACTTCCGGTTAGGATAATTTAGCTGTGGATCCAGGTAAGGGATTCTATCTGAACCCTGGGTAAGGACTTTGTCCGAACCCTTATTTCGATTGCTCATACTCGTAAGTACTCATTTGATTTACTTACGGCTAATGCCGAACTCTGAATTTTGTATGGCTATCAGCATGTTATTGCCCTGAAAACCCCAATATTGAACCTGAATCGATTGTTTGGAAATCTTATGATGCTCGCATGTATTGCATGCTGAGTTATTTGATAATTGTCTGTATCCGTTCTTCCGGATTATTGTGCTTAAAACTCGATAATTATTCGTAATCGTTTTGTTGTTTATCTGTGATTTTCTTCTGAAAATTCTGATTTCCTTTGACATTCTGATTTCTTCTGAAAATTTTGAATGCTGACTTGTGCCAGTATGATTATTGTTATTGGCATCTGAATTGATCTCCGTGATTGAGCTTATGTTAATGCTCATTGTTATTGTTAATTTTCTGTGTTGACCTGGGTTATCTGTTCTGTTCTGAGGCGGGCGTTATAAGGCTGGTCTGAATCCTGCATGGAATGCAGGCTAGTACCTAAATGGACTAGTAATTATTCTGGTACATCATGCATGTGTACATTCTGTTAGCGTGCCGGAATGGCATTGCAATCGCCCAGGGTCAACGTTGATTTTTTATTTTTCTCTGTTCTGTATATTGCCGTGACTATTACGGAAATGACTGAAAAGTATTATCTGAAATGATCTGTACTTCTGTTGAAATTCTTTGGGAAAACCTTTAGTGTATTTTGGAAAGAACTGTCTCAGATGATCTGTATACGTTTGAAAGATCTTGAGAAAACTCTGTTGTGTTTTGAAGATGATCTTTTATTAATTGTTCTGGAACCCATCATGGGTATTACTGTTTATTTTGGTATCTGTTTCTGTGAATTTTGATCATTTTGAGAATCATTGAGTATTTTTGACCGTTTGAAGTATTCTGGAAATCTTTGTCAGTTGGATTCTTGGAATCATTTTGTAATCTTGTTGGTAGTCCTTGTGCGACCTTACTGAGCTCTCAAAAGCTCACTCTCCGTTTGATTCCCTTCTGCAGGTGACGATAAGCTGTAGCATGTTCGAGAATGGGTTAGAGTCTGCGTGAGGTTCCGGTGAGCCCACAACTACTGTGTAGGGAGACCCCTGCGTGGGTCAGTACTGTAAATTCGTTCTTAGAAAATTTGAATTGCGAATAACCTAAGCTGTAATAGTTTAAGCTAAACAATTATGATCCCGTATCTTGAGAAATCTGAGTTGATGTTGAATTAGATGATTTGGAATATGTGTTAGTGAACAGATCTGACAGGTTTGATGTGATCCGATAAGTTAACGACCCGGGAGTTCGGGCGACGGAGCTCCGGATTTTCGGGGGCATTATAGTTAGCCAATGTGACTCAGGTGGATCAGGAGACGGTAAATGAGTTTGAGATGAGATTTTTACGGTTGGCGAGATTTGCAGACAAGATGCTACCGATAGAGGTTGACATATATCAAAAATTCGAGTGGGGACTCATGCGTGGTTTGAGAGATTGAGTGATCTCTACTTGGTTATCGAGCTATGTGGAGTGTGTAAATCTGGCACATGCTTTGGAGCAGTCTAGGTCTGACAACAAGAAGAGGTTTGAACAAGGACAAGGCAGCCAGAAGATGGATAGACATGAGAGTAGAATTTCAGAGGCTGAAAAGCATCAACAGCTCTCTTTTGCACTGCCATATGGTGCTTAGAGTCAGCAAATAGGGCAGAGTCAGGGATTTAGGCCTGCTTTTACGTAAAGATTTAGACTGGGATAGAATTTTGGGGTTTAACTAGGGCACAATACAGGGTTCAAAATAGCGCAGAGTGCATGAGTTAGACTAGCTCAAAGTACTAGATTTGGACCCTCACAGAGCTTTGGATTTTAACATGCACAGAGTGCTGGTTAGGGTGTTAGGTTAGCTTTTCAGGCCATTCCTAGTGCCACATGCGGAGAGAGTCCTTCATGGTAGGCCATGCTACAAAGTTACTCAGGGATGTTTCAGATATGGCAGTGTGGAGCATCAGGTTGGAGACTGTATATCCGCTAGAGAGAATCAGTCAACTTTTTGCCTCGCACCTGCAGTTAATGCAGTAGTGAGTAGTGCTCCTCGTCAGGGTAGAGGACGGAGTCAACAGGGCCAAACTTAGCAGTCTCAACAGAGACGACTAAACTCAGCAGTCTCAACAGAGGTAGAGGCCCAGGACATCAATTAGTCTCTACTCTATGTCTGCTCAGGATGCTGCGGCTGTAAGACCCCAAATTTATTTACGGAGCGTTAATGCTGAATACACAGAAATCAGATAAAATCCTATAATTATCATAAGAACTCCAAAATGGTAAATCATATCATATACTAATAATTCCCAAAATACATCAATGTCTAACAATATGACCCCAAAGCTTTTATACAAGTCATATTCTCCAACACGGAGTTTCCAAAAATATACCCAAATAGCGTCAGAACTAATTTCTAAGATAAAACAGCTAAATCTTGATCCCTCAGCTAGCCCTCCATTCCAACGTCCCACCTACTGGTCTCCTGAAAGGAACAACAATAAGGGGATGAGCCAAATTGTAATATTTCGAACTTTAGGAGCGGGTTAAAATCACCATCGGCGACCCAAAAAATAAACGGATGCTAATTTCGAGCAATGCTCGGGTATTAGTACAGTATAGGGGCTTAAAAAAATTTTGGGACAAAAATATAATTTTCAAAATTTTGGGGGCATTTTTGTAAATTTAGAAAACTTTGGGGTATTTGTGCAATTTTATAAAAGTAAATTAGAAAACATTTTTTTTAGCTGGCCACCTCCTACTAGCTTAATGACTAAGCTAGGAAAAAAAAGAAAGAAGATAATTGAGAAGGGAAGGATAAGTAAAAAAAAACAAAAAGGGAAACCTTTCCCTTTCGGGAAAGGAAGACAAGAAACATAAAGAAAAGAAGAAGAATAGTAACCCCAAATGAAAAACAGAGGAGAAGAAAGGGTGGCTCGGGCTGGAATTCAAGTAGAAAATCAGAGAGATTGGGGGATGATTTCTCAAAGGGTGATTCTTCTACCCCTTAGTGTAAGTTTTCAGGGTGTTCAGTGTGTGTATGTGTGCGTTTAAATTGCTGTGTGTTTTAGGTGTTCTGGGTGTTTTTTTGCGGGAATACTAGCATAGGGTTCTTGTATTTCGGGTATGGAATTATGGGAGTACAAGATAGGGGAGATGGGTAGCGGGTAAAAGAGAATGAAGATGCTCACGGCGTGGTTGCAGTGTCTTCAAGTGTGTAACTGTGTGTGTTCAATGGGTGTAACCGCGGGGGTGAGATTGTGTGATCGTGTGGGTGTAATTGATATCGGAACATGTTTAATGTGTGTTAATGGGTGAAATCAAAGTGGGTTAGTAAGAGGAAGGGCATGTCAGCGTGAGTTCCTGAATGGTGTGTGTGTGTCAGTGTATGTTTCGTCAGGTGGATAAAGGTTGAAGGCGGGTGTGTGTGTTTTAGGTGAAAAACTAGGTGCTTTGATGTGAATAGTAAGTGTAATGGTTGCTAAATATGAAAATTAATTAAGGCAGATTTTCACAAATTTTTATAAATAGCTACGGCCAAAATTAGGCACAGTCTAAAACTGTAACCCCCAATATTTTTACGAGATGTACGCTCTGGAATTTTTTGGAAATTTTTGGGGTCCCCGAAGAGTGCTAAATTAGAGTACCGATTAAAGAACTTTATCGGATTATTTAACATAGCAAATCAAGCTGTTTTGATTTGAAAATTTTAGGAAAATCTTATTTTACCGATATGATTCATATTATAAAATTTTGTGCCATTCTGAGGTCAATAGATATTTTTTGTGGAATTGGCCTTTTGGCACTCGGTCTGGACACCGGTTCAGGATTTTCTGACGAAAATTTTCTAAAAGACTTTTTAGTATAGAAATGAAATCGAGATGCTTAAAATAGCGGTTTAAGATATTTTGAGATTTTTTGGTGCCGGAAACCCCCAGGGGTGTTTTGGTAATTTATCACCCGAAGGGGTATTTTGGTAATTTTACCTATAAGAGGTATTTTAAAGTAAATTTACATACAGTAAGGTTATTTTAGCGACTTTGCTTATGAAAAAGTCATTTTGAGAATTAAAGTGCAACGGGGGTATTTTGGTAATTTGTCACCCCAAAGGGGTATTTTGGTAATTTGACCTAAGAACGGTATTTTTACATACATTTACATATGGGAAGTTTATTTCAGCGATTCTACTTATGGGAAGACCATTTTGGTAATTTAAGTCTGAGAGGGGCATTTTGGTAATTTTACACCCTAGGGGCGCTTCAGTAATTTTACATACCTGGTGATGGGAGGTTCATTTTGGGAGCATGTGTGAGTTCTTATTAAGTTATACTTTTGTTCTGTAGGCTATGTTCTAATGATCGATTATTCCGTTTAGGTTAAAGCTAAAGACTTCCGGTTAGGATAATTTAGTTGCGGATCCAGGTAAGGGATTCTGTCTGACCTTCGGTAAGAACTTTTGTCCGAACCCTTATTTGATTACTCGTACTCGTAAGTACTCATTTGAATTACTTATGACTAATGTCGAACTCTGAAGTTATGTATTAATATCAGCATGTTCTTGCCCAGAAAACTCTAATATTGAACCTGAATCGGTTATTTGGAAATCTTGTGATGCTCGCATGTTATTGGGGGCTGAGCAAATTTGATAATTGTCTGTATCCATTCTTCCAAATTGTTGTGATTATATTCGATAATTATTTGCAGTCGTTTTGTTGTTTATCCGTGATTTTTCTTTTGAAATTCTGATTTCTTCCGAAAATCTAATTTCTTCTGAAAATTCTGAATGCTGACTTATGTCAGTATGATTATTGTTATGAGAACCCGAATTGATTTTGGGGATATGAGCTTATGTTAACGCTCATTGATATTGTTAATTTCTGTGTTGACCTGGGTACCTGTTTAGTGGGGAGGCGGTATAAGGCTGGTTGAATCCTGCATGAAACGCATGCTAGTACCCAAGTGGACTAGTAATTATTTAGTACATCATGCATGGGTACACTATATGAGCTTGCCATAATGGCATTGCAATCGCCCAGGATCAACATTGATTTTTAATTTTATTAGCTAGAATGATTTGTACTTGGGTTGAAAGCCCTTGACAAACATTCATTGTACTTAGTTAGAAGGATTTGTACTTGGGTTGAAATCCCTTGACAAGCCTTTATCATATTATCTGATTTGATTTTTGCTTGGGTTAAAATCCCTCGGGAAATCTTGCTGTATTTTCAAAATAAATTTCTGCTCGGATTGAAATCCCTTGAGCAAGGGAAATTTTCGTGGTACTTGGAAATGCTGACTTGAAAAAGATCTTTTATTGATCGGTTTGGATTTTGTTCTGATTGTTAATATTTATTTTGGCATCTATTCCTGGCGAACTTTGCTCAGTTTGGGTAATTATTGAATTTTGATCGTTCGAAGTGTTTCGAAATCATCGTCGGTTGGATTTTTCGGAGTCGTGTTATAATCTCTTTTGTAGTCCTTGTACGACCTTACTGGGCTCTCAAAAGCTCACCCTTCGTTTGGCTCCCTTCTACAGGTAATGATAAGCTGTAGCAGGTTCGGGAATGGGTTAGAGTCTGCGTGAGGTTCCGGTGAGCCCATCACTACTAAGTAATGAGGCCCCTACGCGTGTCGGTACTGTCAATTCATTCATAAGGACTCGAGTTGTAAAGAACTTAGATTTTAATAGCTTGAGTTCGAGCAGCCTTGTAAGCTTGCATTTGAAGAATGTTGAGATAGTATTGGATTAGATGTTGTAAAGTATGTGTTGGTGAACAGATCTCACAGGTTTGATGTGATCCGATAGGTTAACGACCCAGGAGTTCGGGGAGGCGGAGCTCTGGATTTCTGAGGGCGTTACACAAATGCTCAGTAAGGTCGCTCAAAGGACCAATCAAACCGAACGAAAATATCAGAGAAATGAAAATTTCAGAAGCAGAAAGGGTCTTAACAGAATGGACAATCAAACCAGATTTCGAATGTCAAAACATATCTAAATAAGAAAACAAACACTAGAGAGCCATTCAGAAAGTGGTCACATACATCATTACTGACATATGAGGCTGGTTCAGAAAGTAAGATCACGATCTCTAGCTCAACTCCCCTGAGCTAGCCCATGTTTCAATCTATGTGGGTAAGTCAGACATAAGTCACATACACTGTGACATGGCTCATATAGTTATCAAAATAAAGATTTCAATTCAACAAAATCAAATATTGGACATGTCAAACAATATACGGAGTTTATGAAATAATGACAATCTCTAAAATGAACAACATCAACCTCGCAAATTCTAAGATCAAACGAATTCGACAGAGATTGAATTTCACAAGTCATGACATTGAGAACAAGTTGTTCATAGTAAAGCTCAAAGCAAAGAGGAGAAGAGAAATCACTTAACTCAATTCGAAGAAATTCGAATTTTAAAAAGAAACTAAAGACTTACATGAGCGATTGGTCCATCGCTGATTTGAATTTAAAAAATAACCCTTACTTTAGCCAAGCCTTTGAGGAAAGCAAATCCTTAAGCTTCACATTAGAACTTCCAAACTTTCAAAGCCCTCTTTCCCTCTCTCTCTCTCTCTCGCGTGCAAAGGAGGAAGAAACATAGATTCCTAAAAGGCTAGAGAATAAAATAAAGACATTTCTATGGTGGGACAAAAATCAAGTTTGCATTTGACCGAAAATGAGTTTTCATTCGACTTAAAACATTTAAGTCGAATGAAAACACTTTTGAGTCGACTAAAAACTTTTAAATTTGACTAAAAACTTTAGAAGATAATTTTACACAATTTATATACTTTTCAGTCGAATGAAAACTATTTTAGTCTACCAAATCCTTCAGAAACTTCCTTATCAAAATTTGAACATTTTCCATTCGATTGAAAACTATTTTCAGTCGACCGAATACTTCATACTCCAAAACTTTAACATCAAAAAGTTTTGAGTCGACTGAAACCACTTCCATTCGACCGAAAATTTCAGAAATGATAAAAATTATTTTTTCAATATTCTCAAAAAGACCACAAGCTTATTTACTAAAAATAAAATTTTCGCACAAGGAAAAAAAAAAGAAGATTTTTGGGATATTATAGCGGCATCCAATGACATGGTGTCAGGGACACTTTCAGCCAACTCATTAGATGCTCGTATATTGTTTGATTCTGAAGCATCATATTCCTTTGTCTCCCCTACTTTTGCATAACCATTGAGGGTGAAAAACCGTCCATTAGAGGCTGACCTTATGATAGGCACTCCCATGAGAGAGTCTTTGACAGTTTTGACTGTTCCTTGTGATTGTAACGTTCCTGTTAGGTACAGAGATCTGCCTGTGGATCTCTTCCCATTAGCTATTCAGAACTTTGACATCATAATGGGCATGGGTTGGTTATCTATCAATCATGCATATGTGGATTGTCATGGAAAAGTAGTTTGTTTTTATGTTCTAGGTCAGTCTAAGTTTGTTTATCGCAGGTCAAAACTAAGTGGCTATTAGTATTATTTTGGATATCAAAGCACAATGGTCCCAAATTGTCATCTATGACAATTTGGGACCATTCTGACGTGCATCAATGATTGTCAGAATGGTCCCAAATTGTCATTGATGCACGTCAGAATGGTCCCAAGTTGTCATCTATCCCTGTGGTAGAGCAGTATTAAGATGTTTTTCACGAGGATTGCCAATAGTGCCTATCAATCGTGAAAGAGAGGTTTGTGATCGATCTTGTCCTTGGTGCAGAGTTTATATCTAAAGCTCCGTATCGTATGGCTTTAGCTGAGATGAAAGAGCTGAAGGAGCAGTTGCAGGAGAGTTGAAGAAGAAGGACGACACACTAAGACTTTGTATCGATTATAGAGAGTTGAACAAGATCATGATCCATAACAAGTACCCATTACCCAACATTTATGATTTGTTTTACTAGCTTCAGTTTAAAGATTGATCTGAGGTTCGGGTATCATTAATTGAAGGTGAAAGAGGAGGATGTTCCGAAGATAGCATTTTGAACTTGCTATTGACATTATGAGTTTCTTGTCATGTCTTTTGGTTTGACGAATGGCCCAACAGCATTTATGGATCTGATGAACAGGGTGTTCATGAACTATTTGGATCAGTTTGTCATCGTGTTCATTGACGATATCCTGGTATACTTGAAGTTTGAGCAGAAGTACAGGGAACATTTGAGACTTGTGTTGCAGTGACTGAGAGACCACAAGCTGTATGCAAAGCTCTCAAAGTGTGAGTTTTGGCTTCAGTAGATTGGGTTCCTTGGACCCATGGTGTCTAAAGATGGTATTTCATTAGACCCAGGGAAGATTAAGACATGACTAAATGGTAGAAACCTAGCTCACTGAAAGAGGTACAGAGTTTGTTAGCCTAAAAGGTTACTACAGATGATTTATGGAGGGCTTCTAAGATTGCAGGACCATTGACTCGGTTAATGTGCAAAAATGTGATGTTTATTTACACTGATGACTATTAGTCGAGCTTCTAAGAGTTGAAGTAGAGACTAGCGACAACACCAGTGTTGACAGTGCCATCAGGTTCAGGAGGTTTTTGTAATCTATAGTGATGCCTCTAGGAGAGGACTTGGTTGTGTTTTGATACAGCGTGGAAAGGACATTGCCTATGCATCAAGACAGTTGAAGACTTATAAGCAGTATTATCCGACCCACGATTTGGAATTGGCAGTAGTTATCTTCGCCTTGAAGCTGTGGAGGCATTATTTGTATGGAGAGACTTGTGAGATCTACACATACCACAAAAGTTTCAAGTATATCTTTACTTAGAGAGAGCTTTATATGAGGCATCGCAAATGGTTAGAGCTTCTGAAGAATTATGACTGCTCGATTCTTTATCATCCTGGTAAGCGTAATATAGTGGCTGATACTCTTAGCAGGAAGAATACCGGGAACCTAGCAGCATCAATTTTGAGACAGCAATTGGACCTTGAAATTCGATGTCTGGGATATGGTCCAGGGTTAGTAGTTATGCATGTTCAGCCCATTTATTAGCAGGATTAAGATGGCACAGGCGAGCGATCTTAAGTTTGCCAAGATCATTGGAGGTGATGGAATTGGGAAACAGACTGAGTTCGAGGTTGATTCTGAGATAGTGTTTCATTTTAGCAGTCGGTTGTGTGTCTCTAATGATGAGGAGCTGAGGCAATTGCTGTCATCTGAGGTTCATAGTTCATATTTTTCAGTGTACCCAGGAGGTACCAAGATGTGTCGGGATCTTCGAGAGCATTTTTAATGGTCAAGAATGAAGATGGACATATGGGAGTTTGTGTCTCGATGTTTGGTGTGTCAGCAGATAAAAGCTGACCACCAGAAACTAGTATGAACTGTACAGTCGGTGGATATTCCCAAGTGGAAATGGGAGCATGTTAATACATATTTTGTGGGTGGTTTGCAGAGCTAGTGTTTTTACAAGAAATCTCTAGCCCCTTGGCCTCTGATGTCCATATAAAAGACATGCCAAATTCATCGAGTTATTCCAAATGATCAAAATGTCCCAAGAAGGTTCTGGATTTGGATATGTTTTGGGTGGTAGGGGACCGACTCACCAAGTCGCCACACTTTTTACCTATTCGAGCCAATTTTACCATACAACAATTGGCCCAATTGTATATAGATTCGGTCGTGAGACTTCATAGAATACCTATTTTGATTGTATCTGATAACGATTCACATTTTAGTTCGAAACTCTTGGAGAGTTTTCAGAATACTATGGGGACTTAGTACTGCCTTTCATCCCAAACAGATGTCAATTAGAGAGGACCATTCAGAGTTTAAAGAACATGCTAAGGGCTTGTGCTATGGATTTTCAGGGTAGCGGGGATAACCATCTGTCGTTGATTGGGGTTGAGGAAAACAACAGTCATCAAGCCAGAATCCAGATGGCGCCTTTCAAGTCTTTATATGGTAGAAGGTGTAGGACTTCGTTATGCTGGGATGAGGTTAGTGAGCGTCGGCTCATTGGGCTGGAGCTAGTTCAAGTTACATGTGAGAAGGTTGATCTGATTTGATCACGAATGAAAGCTTCACAAGACAGACAACATATGTATGCTTCTAAGCATACATGGATTTGGAGCTTACTATTGGTGATCGAGTCTTTCTAAGGAGTTATCCCTGGAAGGGAATGATGTGCTTCGATGAGATGAGCAAGCTTAACCCTAGATATGTAGGACCTTATGAGATTTTTGAGAGGATTAGACCAGTAGCTTATCATCTGGCATTGTCTCTGGTTTTGGCTCCTATCCACAATGATTTCCATGTGTCAGTTTTGAGAAAGTATGTTCATGATTTGACTCATGTGTTGCAACACCGTCCCGATGATATTTAGATAGTCTTGAGTTATGAGGATGTGCCATTGAAATATTAGACATGCGTGATCAAGTTCTTCGGATTAAGCTGGTACCATTGGTAAAAGTTTTGTGGAGGAATCATACCTCAAGGAGGCTACTTGAGAGCCAGAGGATACCATGTGCAACACCTATACTCATTTGTTCGATACTGAAGGTACGTGAAATTTCGAGAGTGAAATTTTTATAAGGTGGGGAGAGTGTAACACACTGTTAAATATTTCTAGTAACTTAATTTATACAGAATAATTTTTTAGGCTTTTTTGTAATATTAAAAAGTTTTGGGTAAACTTTGAAAAAGTACCTAAAGTTTGGGGGGTTTGGTAATTTTCCTTTTTTGGGTATATATACATACATGGTTATGGGATCAGCCGTCCTTTAATTTTCTCTTCTTTTTCTTCTAATATACTCCGCGTGTGTGTGTGTGTGTGTGTGTGTGAGAGAGAGAGAGAGAGAGAGAGAGGAATCAAACTTTTGACGATCGAGTTGATTTTTTGGCAAGCCTTCGCCGTGATATACATTTTTATGTGTGTGTGTGTGACTGATATGTGGGTATTGTATTATGTGAATGGCCTGAGAAGGAGTGGCTACCGTGAGCGTTATGGGTGTGATTTGAGAAGGTCACATCATGGTGGCCATGAATATGTGCTCGCGAACATGTGCTGTGTGAAAAAGAGGTAAGGGAAAGAAGGTACTGCCATATGGCAGTATATCTATATATACCGTGTGCGTTTAGTGTGTTATGGGTGATAGGGTGAGTGTATGGCAGTACATATATATATATATATATATATATATATATATATATATATATATATATATATATATATATATATATATATATATATATATATATATATATATATATATATATATATATATATATATATATGTATATATATATATATATGTATATATATATATATATATATATATATATATATATATATATATATATATATGTACCGTGTGCGTTTAGTGTGTTGTGGGTGGTAGGGTGAGTACCATGGATGCCATAAGGACACCCGAGTATACGTGAGTGTGTGGGCGTGTTGGTGTGCTTGTGTATGTGAGTGGGGGGGGGGTATACGAGTGTATGTGAGTGCGAGGATTGTCGTGAAGGCAGTTTACGAGTGTGTGTTTGTGTACATGCGTGTTTGCGGGAAGCTACAGAGAGGGTAGCCCATAAGTGTGAATGTGTATGCTGTGTCGTGGGTGTGTATGTGTGTGTGCCATGATTGTAATCTCAGTGTGTGTGTGTGTGTGTGCACGCACGTGCGCACGCACGCGTGATCATGGATATGAGGGTGCAGAGGAGAAAAAGAAGATGAAGTGGGTTTTGTGGGTCTGAGCAAATTGGGTGGTATCTTGTGCTTGCACAGGTGTACCACGGGCTAGCATTATGTTTGACGCATTCGTTGGGTGGCGAACAATGATCGTTACCATGTAAAATTTTACAGTATGGTACCTTTGGCTATGGTAGAATTTCTGGTTAAATTTTATAATTTTTGAAATTGTTTGTATATTTAATATTTTCTGTAAGTTCAGATTTGTAAAATTTGTTTGGAGTCTTTGAATTTATGATAAATTCTGAAAAATTATGGTAAATTTGATAAATTTTATTGTTGATTTGGTACCGTTACCGTCTCGCATTGGATTTAGCAAAAAGAATAATTTAAAAATAATTTTTATGCCTTCTAAATTTTGATTTCAGTAAATATATATAGGGAGCTAATCCATTGCTCGCGCTAGCAAATGAAGTTAAGTTGCAAGCGCGATCTGGCCGTCCACGCGTGATCTATGGATGACCCAGACTTTTTTTTAATTTTTTTTAAGTACGTCCGCTACATAATGTAGCAGACGGTTTGTTGACGAATATACCCCTCAATCTTCAAGTCACATCTTCTGAAATATCGTCCGCTACATAATGTAGCGGACGATATTTCAGAACAGATCCACACAATCTGCCAACTCCACGTCCATTCTCACTTTCTCTCTCTTTAGGGAAAAAAACCCCATTCTCTTCTCTTGTTCATATCTCTCTCTCTCTGAACAACTTCCTCTACCTTCGCCTCCCCAATCCCCAAATCCATCGTCATAAGCACCTTTAGAGAGAGAGAGTGACAAGGTTCGCAGCCGTAGCCTCAGTGTCGCCGCCGCCTCCGTAGTCTCGGTGGTTCCACCGTGGCCGAAGTTATTATATTTTCTGGGTACCTCGAAAATAGCAAAGGCACTGAAAGCAACCTCGAGGTCGGTGACCAAATCGGAGATTCCAACGGAGACCTTAAGGCACCGCTGGTGTTTGAAGAGAAGTTCCTTGTTATTATGGCGGGCCAAGAGAAGCCAAGTGAAGAGCAGTAAGATAATGGAAAAATCAAGTAGAGCCCAAAGTTCACTTCTTGTTGCAGACCCAAATCCTTAAATCTAAAAACAAATATAATCAAGCATCCACCCTGTAAACATTTTTCAAGAATTACACAGGAATTTGGGTGATTAGAGTTGAAAAGTTCTCTACCAAATGGGTTTATTTTGTGGTGGTTGTGAAATGGTGTTTGATGTCTTGAGTTTTGTAATGGACTGAAATTTTAAGTGTTGCAATTCATTGAAACTTACAATACAGAGAATTGATAAGCCAGAGCCATGGAAGAGTAGAAAGGAGAAGAAGAGGCAGCACCGACTCACACTGTGCAGATCTGTTTATGTGGACACAAGAACGACAATTTCTCCACTGGTAGATACCAGTGGAGAAATTGTGGATGTCCACGTATACTCGTGGATGACCCAGATTTTCCTTTTTTTTTTGGCTGAAAAAGTGCTAATAGCCACAAAGAGTGGCTGTTAGCAAACTGGCCCAAAATGCCCCTCGCGAGTGGAAAATTCCCTAAGCACCAGTCTTTGTGGCTGTTAACTGCCACAAGTGTAGTGGTCAGTGTGGGCCCTAATCGCTACTCTTTGTAGCAGTTAGACGGGGAATCTCTCTCTCCCTCTCTCTCTCTCTCCCCCTCTCTCCTTTTCCTTCCCCACTTTCTATCTCCTTTAGTTTTTATTCACTCTTAAGCTCTCTACAGGGGTTATACTGCTGCTTTCTAATCCGAAGCAGATCTGTGTAGGAATCCATGACAAAATTCGCAAGATCTGTATTCGGCGAACGTTTTGATATCCTCGTGACCTATGTAATACGAACTGGCCACGTCCGAAATACGAAAGTCTGTTGTAGCCCTCAGCTCAGGTTTGTAGCATGGTAGCGTAAATTGTGTTTGGATAAATAATTTGTCCAATTTTGGTTAGTTCAAAGGATTTTTCGATCGAGTTGAAAACCAATTTAACCTCGTATGTTTTGTTATGATTCATTATCAATTTTATTGAATTTTGATCTTACAATTGTCATAAAAATTGTTTTGAATTACCCATGAAACCCTACTTTGAATCTCAAAATGATCATTTGAAACTCTCATTAATGCTCATATTTTCTTTTGTTTCGACCATTGCACAGAATATTGAGTTATGTGTATTTCTTCAGAATATTGATATGAGATAGTAATTTTGAGGTGTTATGAGGATGGTCCATTATGTGGGTATTATAAGGATGGTTTGTTCAGTTTGGGTTGTAACTAGTACCCAAGTGGACTAGTTTTATACTTATGCATATGTAGTTTGTATCTGTATCTTGGCACTGTTAGGGTGATTTTGCTATTCTGTACTGCCCATGTTCAATATCTTTTTCATCTGTTTTACTGTATTTGAAATGTTTTAAAATGTCTACTGATACGAGGGATTGAGTTGATATTCTTTCTTGTATCTATATCAAAATATTGTGCTCTTGTTTTAAAAAAATCTTTTTTTTTTAAATTGTCATTTTACTACATATATATAATCGTTCAATTCATACTGTTTGGACTTTGATCGACCTTCTTAGGCTCTCAAAAGTACACTCTCATTTGATTCCCTTCGATGGGTAATGATCACCAGTAGGTTGCTTGGTGATGGGTATAAATCCTGAGTGAGAAGCTGTATTATTTATGATATATATATATATATATATATATATATATATATATATATATATATATATATATATATATATATATGGCAACTTAACTCAAGTTGCCAGCTGATCTGGCCGTCCACGAGTAATCTGTGGACGGTCCAAATCTTTTTTTTGAGCTTTAAGTAAGTCCGCTAAATAATGTTGCAGACATATTTTTGACAAAAATACCCCTTGTCAGAAAAGAATAGTCTACAATACAGTCGTCCGCTACATAATGTAGTGGACGACTATACTACAGTCTCTCTTTCCTTCTCAACTTCAAGAATTGGCATCTATCCCCCCAACTCCTCTTAGTCAAGTACTTGACTAGAAAGTGGAAAGAAGGAATACACTACGACACACAACACGACACCATCCAATCGGCAGAGGGAAAACACTGTGACCCACAACACGACAGATCTCTACAATAGTCCGTTACACCGTCAATTTCATGTTCACCGAAAAAGATTCAACACTATCGTGAAACGTAAAATTGATTTCGATTCAAAGTAAAAGAAAAACATAAATTTCAAATGGGTTTCAATTTTGTCAAATACCCATTTGCTTTGATTTTAATTCAAGTCTCAAAATTCTTAAAACTTCAAATGGGTTTTAGTTTTACCACCCATAACCACCACCACTGTACTACCGTCCACATAAACCCACTACTATAAACATCATACCCATTATCGTGCCATCGTCGAGAGCACCACCGTTAATCACCATCAGATCGACGGATCACACATCAACCCTCTTACCGTGAACGTGAAATTGTCAAGCACCTTTTACCGTGAGGCCACCACCCAAGCTGCGAGATCAACCGACCACATCGCCTTCTACCCCCACCCAATCGGTGAGATATGGCGATTTATCGTGACCTCCACATCCATATTGGGACCCACAACACGACACCATCCCCATTGATGTCATTAGATCAAATGATCTTGATCTTGGCAAAGGAATGGTGGTGGTAGAAGGTGAATAAAGAAGGGGAAAAAGAAAGAGAGAGAGAGAGAGAGAGAGAGAGAGAGAGAGAGAGATTTGACGAGAGGGACAAAGAAGAGAGAGAAAGAAAGAAAGAAAGACTGGCTGACTTAAATAAGAGGATATTTTTGTCAAAAATATGTCCGCTACAATACAGACTTAAAAAGTGCAAAAAAAAACCATCCACAGATCGTACTTGGAAGGCCAGATCGCGCTGGGAACTTGGGTTAAGTTGTCAGCGCTCTCAACGGATCATATATATATATATATACATATATATATATATATACATATACATATATATATACATATATACATATATATATATACATATATACATATACATATATATATACATATACATATATATATACATATATATATATATAGATGATCCGTTGAGAGCGATGGCAACTTGGGTTAAGTTGCCAGCACAATCTGGCTGTCCGCGCGTGATCTGTGGACTGCCCAGATCTTTTTTTTTTTTGCATTTTTAAAGTACGTTCGCAACATTATGTAGCGGATGATTTTTTGACAAAAATACCCTCCAGCTCCATCTGCTGCATTATGTAGCAGACGAGCAAGCAGGCACGATTTTTTTCCTCTTTCTCTGTCATTTCTCTCTTATAATTCTGACATGTTTCTTTCTCTTTCTCTCTCTCATTTCTCTCATCAATTTATGATACACACACACACACACACACACACACTCTCTCTCTCTCTCTCTCACCATGTTTTAGTGCATTTGAATTTGGAAAGCAAGTTGTTGAAATATCAAAATTGTAAAACAGTTCAGCAATGAACATGTAATTTTCACATTTTAAAACAACGTAACAGAAAAAAAAAAAAAAGTTTCCTTTCTTGTAACCTTGCTAAGTTGAACTTCTGGTACCCATCTTCCAACAAACATTGAATTGAAAACAGCCAAGAGAAACCAAAAATTAATGAGACTTCTTCAGTCTTCTCTGTACCTCGTATCCCATCCAAAGGCCATGCTTAATGGTAAATCCTGCCATCCTAACCCTAAACGCCAAACTTAAACAAACCAGCACCAATTGGCTTGCGATTGCATTGGCTTGGATTCTGCTACACTTTACCATTCTTGGTGCTTTGCTTAGTTCTGATGGACTGTCACTCTTGGCACTGAAAGCGGCCATTACCACCAACCCAACTCGGTCTCTTGCCGGTTGGTCTGAGTCAGACTCAACCCTGTGCCACTGGGCCGCAATTTCCTACTATCGCGACCACCGGATGACCTCCATTTTTCTCCCCAGCAGAAGCTTCACCGGCTACATACCGTCAGAGCTCAACACCCTGGCTCTCACTCTCTAACAACAACCTCTCCAAGCCAATTCCTGTTCACCTCTTCAATGCCTCAAGCCTTCTCTCTCTAGAGCTCTCATGCAACTCTCTCTGGACCAATCCCGCACCAGATCATTGCCCTCCAATCGTTGACCCACTTGGACTTTTCATCCAATCTCCTACATGGGTCTCTCCCTGAAGGCCTCAGCAATCTGACCCACCTTGCCAAAACTTTAAATCTATCAAACAACCACTTTGCCGGTGGGGGAAGAGAGAGAGAGAGAGAGAAAGTGTCATAAATTGATGAGAGAAATAAGAGAGATAGAGAGATGTCAGAGGTACGAGAGAAAGGACAGAGAAAGAGGAAAAAATAGTGCCTCCCTATTAGTCCGCTACATAATGTTGCGGATGAAGCTGGAGGGTATTTTTGTCAAAAAATCATCCGCTACATAATGTAGCGGACGTACTTAAAATTGATGGGAGGGAGGGAGGGAGAGAGAGAAGCGATAGTCAGAAAATTGATGGGAGGGAGGGAGAGAGAGAGAGAAGCGATAGTCAGAAAATTGATGGGAAGGAGAGAGAGTGTGTGTCAGAACATTAAAGAATAAAGAAAGAGAGGACAGAGAAAAAGAGAAAAAAAAAGTCAGAAAAGTAGTGCTTCAATTGTCTAATACATTATGTAGCGGATGGGCACTGTCTCAAACTAGAGGGTATTTCTTTCAAAAAATTATCCGCTACATAATGTAGCGGACGGACTTAAAAAACGTAAAAAAAAAAATATCTGGACCGTCCACAGATCGCCCGTAGACGGCCAGATAGCATTTGCAACTTATCCTATTTTACTATCGCTATTAACGGATCAGCTATATATATATATATATATATATATATATATATATATATATATATATATATATATATATATATATATTTGTTGAATCGAGGATTTTATGTCAGTACATGATTGATTGAGCGAGTGAGTGAGTGTTTTAACGCTCTGGAAGTTCGGGATGTTCATGCTCCGGATTTTCGGGTCGTTACAGTATCACTTGGTAAAAAATTGGTATACAAGCTCTCAAAGTTCAAGACCCTTGAAAATGAAGGTCAAAGCCCTTTTTTAAGATTGGTTATGCCAATCTACAAGGCTGGAGATAAGTCAGAATAAGTGTTAAAATCGCAAATTGAGAAAAGTCAATTAGCTGACCGGTTAATCAAAAACCGACTGGTTCATCCCATAAATTAAAAACTAATTCTTCTGAATTTTGCGGCATTATCTAATCCTATTTTTAGTAATTATCTCTGATTTCGTATATGGGATCTACCATATTTGGGATAATTCATTAGCTAATTATAAAAAGATTGATTATATCTTTGCATCATGGATAATTCACAAATCATTTCCTCAAATTATCTAGACAAACTAAATCGATTATTTTGACAAATCTTGACACTGGACTAGACTTGCACAAATGGACTGGACTGGTGGAGTGGACATGCAATTGGACTAGACTTTAGCAATTAAATTAGACTGAACTAAATTAATTAATTAGGTCACATTAGTAGCCATAAACTCAATAATGCACTCTAACAAATAATAAAGCCCATTATTTGTTTAATTATTAATGACTACAAAAACGGGGTGTCTATAGAGCCTCTCAGTGATGGGGCTCGCTTGCAGGCGAACATCATTGACAAAATGACATCACTTTTTTTTAAAAAGTAAAAACACGGAATAGAACGCCAGACTCTAAGACTCATACAGATGTGGGGTCATACCTTTACAGGCTTCCTACGTATCCTTAGAAAGGAATCAAACCAATGTAGTTCGTAAAGGATAAGAATATTGTTCGAAGTTGGAGCCAATAGTAACAACGTTTGTCGTCAAAGAATTTGAGAAAGATACGTCCATAAGCCAGAGCCAACAACACGTCATGAAGCGGCTGGTCGCTTGGGCAGAAAAGAAGTATGATATCTAGAAGCTAAAGGCAACAACATGTCACTAAGTGGTTGGTCGTCTAGGGAGACGAGGATACTAAATTTAGAAGCCACAGCCAACAACGCGTCATTAAGCAGTTGGTCGTCTAGGCAAATAAGATTACTAAGTCTAGAAGTTAGACCAACAACGTGTCATTAAGCAGTTGGTCATCTAGGCAGATGAGAATACTAAGTCTAGGCGGTAAAGGTTCCTTTCATACATTCGATCTTATAGGAGGGGAGACTTTGCCCTTGTTAATGAGGTCTTGTATGGCATGTTAAAGCGCAATGCATCTCTGTGTAGAGTGGCCTTTCTCTTGATAATAATCACAAGATGCATGTACATTGTATCCTTATGGTATCGTTGCTGGGGTAGGGATAGGCTGTAGCTTAGATACCATCCACCTCCTTAGTAACTGCTTGAAGAATTTAGGGAGTAGTGTAGTTATTGGCATGAACTTCCTCCTTGGCTCTGTACTGGCTTCCTAAGACACTGCACAGGGTGCTTGTACATTGTTGGCTATGGCTGATTAGGTTGTGCATTAGAGCTCATTAGGCTGGCTTGATATACTTCTGGCTTTGACTCACGAGAGATGGTTCCCTTATTTATGGCATCTATTATCTGTATGAGGGATCCTATAGTAGCTTTGAATGACATGTGGTAATGACCAAATATGTAGTCGTGATAGACCAGAAGCAGATTGTTCCTAACGATATTCAATTTCTCTTCCTCCGTTAGGCGGTCCACCATTTAAGTTGCCTTATTCCTCCACCTCATATGAATGCTGAACCCTGACTCTATCGGTTCTTGCTTGTGGTTTCTAAATCCCTGGCGGTGATATCTAGGTCAGCATTGTACTGATACTACTTTACAAACTCTCTCACAACATCTTCTCAAGTACGGACTCATGCCTCATCCAAAGTGAGGAACCAACGGGAGGGGCTCCCGTGAAAATACAGTGGAACAACAATATCAACTAATTCAGATTCTCTTCGTAAGGAGCCAACGCTTGCATGTACATCTTAACATGAATTTTGGGATCCATGGTCCCATCAAACTTATCCATCTCCGGCATCTTGAACTCTATCTTTGGGGTTCATGGTTAGGACACTAAGGTCTAGAGGGTCATCGGCGCTCCTAATCCTGGTGATTTGAGCCTCAAGTGCCAACTTGTCCTTCCATTCTGGCATGCAAGGGGTTTCACTTCCTCGTCCTCAAAATTATACAGCCAATTAAATTCCGGCCTTTCTTCTTGCCATCTTTCTTCTCTCATTTCCCCTCTTCATCTGGTTCTCTTTTACCTCTCCTCTTGAGGCTGTCCAATTCATCGGCTGTTTGAGATTGTTGCTCTGTCAATAATGTTGTGAGACCATTCTAAAAATCCTTCTGAAGTTCATTGATGATACAGACCAAATTGGAGATCTGTGGAAATCCTTCAGCTAGCAACCATGTTTAGCCTTAATAATATAAGGAAATTTGTCAAAAATTTAATTACCACATACCGCAGAGATCAAGTTGGTTAGATCATACCCTAATAAGGGTGAGGGGATTTTTCTAACTCTTTAGGGCTACGACTAATCTATCGAAACCAAGAAAGGGGTTCCGGGACTAAGTTACGCAATGGGAAGGTGTTAGGCACCTACTGCGTCCTTTTGGTCTCTATTTTATTTTTATTGAATTTTGGCCTTAAAAAGGACACGTAGTATGAAAAACATAATAGAACTAACACTAAGTTAATTTTTATGTATTTGGCTTGTACTTGACGTCTCTGGTTGGACTAACCGGAATCAAAACTGCCGTAATTATACTCTGGTCCTACAGGAAGTAATCTACATTTTGAGCTTAGATTTTAGACGATAAATGTAAGACTCTTCTACGTTATTGAATTGAACTGTGATCACAGGATGGGGAGACAATCTATATGATTTTCTTGGCTAGAAAAGCTATTAAAGATTATCTCTTGAAGTTAAAGATTGGAGGATATTCTCTGCATGATCCATGATGCAAAGAATAAAAAGACTTTATTAAGGTGAGTTTGAATGGTAAGGATTCTGGAAAGAGATAGTGCATGACTTCACAAAGAAATGGTACACAAGTTTCAGAGAGAATAAACTCTTAAAGTTCAAGATCCTTGAAAATGAAGGTCAAGGCCTATTTTTATATTGCTCAGGGTCCTAGAATCTGATAAGATGGCCTGCCAATCTACAAGGCTGGAGATAAGTCAGAATAAGTGATAAAATCTCATACTGACAAAAGTCAATCAACCAGCCGGCTAGTTGAAAACTGGGTTTTTCAACTCATAAATCAAAAAACGATTCTTTCAAATTTCGAGGCATTATCTGACCCTATTTTCTGTAGTTATTTCGAATTTCGTAAATAGAATATACCAGACTTGGGATTACCATAAAATAGATTGATTGTATCTTTGTATCAGGGATAAGTCACAGATCATGGCCCAAATTATGTAGACAAACTAAATAGATTATTGTGACAAAATCTTGACATTGGACTGGACTGGCACAAACGGACTGGACTGATGGACGGGACATGCAATTGGACTGGACTGATGGGCTGGACATGCAACTGGACTAGACTTGGACAATTAAACTAGACTGTACTAAATTAATTAACTAGGTGTCATTACTAGGCCGAAACTTAATGATGCACTCTAATAAATAATAAAGCCCATTATTTATTTAATTATAAATGACGACATAATGGGTTGCAGTCGACTACAATAGTTTTCTCAAAGAGACCACTGTACTTAAAAATTGAATGGAAAAGTCATCTCTTGTGTTGGAAAGCTAAAGAAAATATTTATCAAAATACAAAAAAATTAGCCCCCAAAATATCTTTTGGAAAACTTCGGTCAGCTCCAAAGTTGATCCATTTTGAGAAAGACATTCATTTGAAAGATCATGAACACACATGGAAATCACAACATAAATTGTCAATAGGAAAACATGTATATCCAAGGGCAATTCTAGGTCATCGTCATCAATGTAAGCATCAAGGTAAGAATAGTTACGATAAGATAAGGAAATTATACGTGAAAGTAACTTTTTTTTTGGTTTAAATAGTAAAATTGCATTAATAGGAAATGAAACTTGAAACTAACTTAACTAATGCATTATTGGCTACTATATGATAGGGACTCGATAAAATTTTGTTAGCATGTTACAACTTCAAGCTCCATTGACTCTGTATTCACATGTTCACGATACAATTTCAAGCTCCCAAATGTGTCTTCGTGAATTTGTATGTACTTTTCTTACTAAGCTTCAGTATCCACTCGAAGAGCAGATTAAAAACACAATCAATATGTTGTTCGAAACAACACGTATCCTTAGGTTTTCGAACTACAAGGCAAGCAAGTAGATTCTTTATGCAATGGTGTGTTCATTTGTTACTTTACTTTTCCCCTTTTTTTTTAATTTTAAACAAATAGAGAAATTGAGTGATAATAATAATTCAAACCCTAAGTAAAATCCTCGACATTAACTTTGAGATGGCCTTTCTCAACATAAAGAAAAAATTGATTCTTCATTCCAAACCACTTTTTGCTATTGAACAACTGCATTTAATAGAAAAGATCCACTTTTTTTCCTTGTAATTTACCCACTTTATTAAAGCAGTACGTGAACTCCGATTTTCTTAAAAATTGTCCTTGTACTATGCGTCTTCACTATTTTAGTTTATCTTTTTGTTTAACCTGTTGCATTGAGGGTTATATTCATCATTTCACGCTTTTAAGGCAAAAAGGGCACAAACACTCACGTGAGACCCCAAATTCGTTTTTGGTTCAACCGTCATTGACTCCGATGATATTAAATGTTTCCACCGCCTCTGAAGACGTCATAGTCCAACACTGTAGCACATCTTTTCACCCCCAACAAACTCACCCCGCTGTCATTGCCTCCGCATCCATTACTCTCTCCCCCCAACCATCACAATGAAAACCACCACCCATCACAAACCCCACTACAACTCCATTACCATCAAAACCCAGCTTGACCACCATCTTAAACAAACCACCACCGTTGTAACCACCTATTGCCAAACCCAAAACCACCAATCTCCACCGACGCTACCACTCACAGGGATCTCCTCCTCCTCAAACCACCAGCTTTGGTGCACCATCACCACCACCATCTCTGCACCATACTTAGTTATTGCAAAGCCACAACCACCATCACTGTAGCCCTTCACAAATAGCTCCCAAAGAGCTGTTGAACCCACTAATATACCACGACTTTGCTACTGTTGTACACATCATAACCATTGACATGTATCCACCAGAACCACATGGAACCCCACCACTATATTTATTTGCTTGAAACCATCAGAATACTTAAAATGAAAAAAAAATTACCTTCCATCAATTTTTCTTCCATAAATTCTTTCCTCTTTAGATAGGTTTGAATCTTTGGCTAGGATTGAATTTAGGATTTCTCAAGGGATTTAGAGGGATTTATTTAAATATTGAAAGAAAAGTTTATGGCTAGTATTACCTTGTAACGCCCGAAACTTCATTTCCACTAATGAAACTTTTATATTGTTCCTTACTTTAAGTAAAAAATTTGTAGTCTTTAAAAGGAATGTGGGTGATACGAGAAAATAGCTAAGTGTGATGGGGTCTTTATAAATTTTCAATCTAGGGCAACCATATATAAAGAGAGCCATTAGAGGGCAGTCGTCCTAGAAAATCTCACAGCCTTTCACTACAAGAAAAGAAGCCTTTAGAGACAGACTTTTAGTGACAGAATGCGACAGAAGGAATTTTGTCGCTAAAAGCTCTGTCAACGACGGGTTCCACCGTCGGTAAAAGCCCGTTGACAAATTGTTTTGCCGACGGAAGAATCCGTCGGTAAAAACATTTGCCGATGGAAGTTTACCGACGAACTTTTAACGACGAGACTTCCTGTCACTAAATATTTTTAGGGCATTTATAATTTTTGATGGTTTTTTATTATTTTAAGCAAAAAATACCGTCGCTAAACAAATCCGTTAGCTAAAATGTTTAAAACCACTTTTACCGATGGACTTTTAGCGACGACCATATTCCGTTGCTAAAAGTCCTTTAATTTACATGGATATGCATTTTCTCTCTCCCTATTTCTCTCTATGTCCCTTGTTTCACTCTCTGTCCCCGTTTTCACCCATCGGCGATCTCACCTTCGGCGAGCCCCCCTCATGACGACCCACCTTTGGCGACACCCTGTACATCCCCCCGACACCGCGCCACCTCGGCGACACTCACGCCCTCACCAACTCTGGCCAGATCTACAACTCTGGTATGGTTTTAAACTTGTCTCACTCGTGCTTGATTTATTGCTTTACTGAATTTGCTTGATTTATTGCTTTACTTGTCTCAATCGTGCTTGATTTTTTGCTTTACTGGATTTGCATTCTATTCTGTCGATATTCAAGCAGATACACTGAATGATGGCCTAGTTGTGTTTTCTTGTTATGAAATTTTGATGTATGGTAACTTGGATAAAATGCCCATCAAGTAGCTACTTTTACTGATTTCTTCGAGAATTTTAGCACTAATGGGTTGAGAATGGTGGTATGTATGCATGCAGATTACATAAACTTGATTGTAGGCATAAATTATCATAGCATCTTATCCTGCTATTCAGAATATTATTCACTGCTCAACAATAAGTTTTTTTTTGTCATTCTTAGGTTGAGTTTTTGGCATAATGAATAATTAGCAATAAGTTTTTTATGTGTTTCCATCTTCTTGGATCTTTTATGTGTACCATCTTCTTGGATCTTTTATGTGTTTCCATCTTCTTGGAACCTTATATGACTCCAAGATTCTCTACTGTGTATGCGTGTCTCAGAGAGAGAGAGAGACTGGTATTTGAGGGGAGTACTCTCTAAGATTGTCTTGGTGGAGCCAAGAACATAGAATAGCTTGGCTTTTATCCTTTAACCACTGAAGAAGTTCGAACAAGACATGAACATATTGACTTGACGTTGATTCATGACAATAAGATTGAACTGAAACATGGTGAAAATAAAATACTTGTGCTTCAGGTGATACATGGGAAAGGTGACAACATTGCCTTTGTCCATCACACTCCATCTCACATTTCAAAATGGTCTTTTCCCCCCAAACCATCTCATCCGAACTACATGGTACATGAATCTAGGTTGCCTTGATAATTTCAGTGCTTAGCATTAATCTCATGGCAGAGTTACATTTTGAAAGTCATGAAACTAATGAGTAGATAATGAGTACAAACTTTGAAATAACTAAGTTTCCTTTTCATGGCACCATCTTTAGATTAGAGCTATACTGTATTTTTCTAAAAGATAATGGGTCTGTTTGGAGGGCTTCCCCATACTTGGGTAAAGTGTTTATTTCAAGTAACTTTCGACTAAATTATCTTTAAGTAGAACTGTTTTTTTGGTGAAAAACTAAATGTAGAAGTAAGTTTGGAGGTACCTCTCATTCAGTAGTCGTGGCTTGTTCTTCCTAAATTTAGAAGGCCTGCTGTTTGTTTCTACCTTCTTTTGCTGTAAATAAGATTTGACATTGATTATGAATTTCATATGATTTCCAAAGAAATTTGCTGCTAAAGATTTTCTCATGTGCTCTAGAATGTCCATACTTTTTGGTTCTACTTTCCAAAATCTGGTGTTTACTCCAGCGAAACTCTCATCGATTGCATGTAAAGTCAAGGGTTTATGCTAACTTTTTCAACATAATGTTCCCGAGTCACTTATATTTTGATTTGTTGAACTCTTTAGGTTTAGGCCTATAATTTACTACTACAAAGAATGTTCTCTATTTACCTAGATATCTAGGTAAACAGAAAACATTCTTTGTATGAGAGGTGTCGGATACGTGTCCTGAGGTGTCAGTAAGTCTCGGACATCATACCTCAACTTATATGAGGTGTCAGTGCTTTTTAGGATATCTATGATTTAGTTCTAATCTTATTCTTCTTTATATCAATTTTCATTCTTCATATAATTTTTTAACTGTGCATAGAGAATTGAGAATTGAGATTGTTGACTGTGCATTGAGAATTTGAGAATTGAGATTGTTGACGGATGATAGGACCCAATTGGATTGAGATATCTGTGATTTAGTTGAATAGTGGGTTGTTGAAATTAAGTTAATTAGGTGAACGCGATATTTTTAGCACCCCTGGGGTGAAATCGTTGCTCCACCACTGGCTATAACTAGCCCTAATTAGTCGCAATTAACCCTAATGAACCCAATTAATAGCCCTAATTAGCTCTAATTAGTCGTAATTAATCCTAAGAACCCAATTAACCTTAATTGCTCTAATTAGTCCAAATTAGCCCTAATCAACACTAATCAACCCAATTAAATCCTAATTAGCCCTTATTACTCATAATTAATACTAATTAGCCCTATCATATCTTATTAAATCCTAATTAGATTAATTAAACCCTAAACCCTAAACTCTAAGCCAAATTAGTCGTAATTAACCTTAAGAACCCAATTAATCCTAATTAGGACTAATCAACAATAATTCGCACAATTAAACCCTAATTTGCCCAAATTAGTCCTAATCAACATTATCAGCCCAATTAAACCCTAATTAGTCATAATTACTCATAATTAACACTAATTAGCCCTAACATATCTTATTAAACCTTAATTAGATTAATTAAACCCTAAACCCTAACTAACCCTAAGAACCCAATTAACCCTAAGTAGCCCTAATTAGGACTAATCAACACTAATCCGCTCAATTAAACCCTAATTAGCTCTAATTAGCCCTAATTAGTCCTAATCAATCATAATTAGTTATAATTAGCCCAAAATACTCCTAATTAACACTAGAGATGGTTCAATTACTCATTATTTATAAACCCTAGATTAGCCCAAGAGATGGTTCAATTACCCAGATTAACACTAGAGATGGTTCAATTACCCTATTTAACCCTTGATTAGCCCAAATTTATCATAATAAGCCCTTATACATCCCATAATTAATTCATATTGCACAGAAATGGTTCAATTACTCATTGTATAAACTCTGAATTACGACGAATATTCATTATTATTTTGCCAAGTTCATTGGCAATGAGTTGGTTCAACTCATTGCCAACAAATTCTAGTTAATGTGGAATTGGTAACATATGCAACGATCTTTCTACAATTTTGATATTTCAAAAAGATTCTTGCATATGTTACCAATTTCTGAACGCATGCATGCATAAAAACCCTTAGTTCCTGTTGAATGAACTCATTACAAAGTAATGCTTTGTAATGTGCCTTTGGATGTCTACTTTGGACAATTTGGAAAAACTAAGTGTTTATAAAACAATATATCGACTCATGCTCTGTGTTTTATGTCGTGGATATTTGGTACACGTTCTCATGTGTTTCTTCGGATGCATACAGATCTGGTGTTCTAACATCCGTTAAACCTTGTAAGGCAAGATTAGATGAATGTTAGAACACCTAATCGATGTCATGTACTTGGAGAAATGCGTGGAGGTACTACCGAATTTTTCACAGACATAGGACTAGGCATGAGTTGGTAACTGTTTTATAAACATATGCTTTTCTAAATGGGATATGACCACTACCTATTAGTGAACGGAGGGAATATATATAACAATGTTGGCACATGCATGCATTCATATGTACATTGAACCTACTTAATTATTTGTCATAATTGAAGGTGGTATATAGTACGTTATCTCAGTTGCCATGTTGATCGATCGAAGTTGGATAAAAAGGAAGCATGCTAATGATTTTGAGGATCACGTTAACGAATTTCTCGACTTCGCTTACGCGCATCCTGCACATATTGACTTTAATAAGATCAGGTGTCCGTGCGATAAATGTGAGTTGTTGCATTGGAGAAAAAGATTTGAAGTAAAATGGCATCTTCATCGGTACGGTTTCATGGGTAAATACACAAGGCGGACGCAACACGAAAAAATGATAGTATTGTCATCCACCTCGACTAGTTAAGCTAACGTTAAGAACGAGACACAGTATGATTACCAAGATATGATTATGGATGCTGGGCATGCTAATGTTGACTAGGGTGACGATCATAGCGACGACAGTCCTCAACAGACGAACGAGGGGGTTCATCAATTTTATAAGTTGTTGAGAGACGTAGAAGAGCCGTTGTGGGATAAAGCTCCAAAACACACAGGGTTGTCTGCGATTAGTAGGTTATTACAATTGAAATCAGATCACGGACTGAGTGAGAAAGGATTTAATGAGTTTGTTACTTTAATGAAAGAAATTTTGCCTGAAAGTGAAAAGCTACCCCCGTCGTACTATGACGCGAAGAAGATGATGAGAAAACTTGGGTTAAGCTTTGTGCGGATAGATGCATGCAATAACAATTGTGTATTATTCTGGAAAGCGAATAAGAATTTGATACGGTGTCCAGTATGTGATTATTCGAGGTACAAACCAGACAAAAGGGAAGAAGAAAAACATTGCATGGAAGGTATTGCGATATTTTTTGGTTACACCAAGGCTTCAGAGAATGTACTACTCCTCCATTATGACTGAACATATGAGGGCTCATCGTGAGACTCGTAGCAACGATGCTGATATGCTGACACACCCAACTGATGGAGAAGCGTGGAAGGAGTTTGACCGTAGGCATCCAATCTTTGCTCAGGAAGTTCAGAACGTTAGACTTGGCTTGGCAATCGATGGGTTCAATCTTTTTGAACAGTCTAGCACGCCTTACTCCACATGGCCTATTATTATTTTCCCTTACAACCTTCCACCAGGCATGTGCATGAAGAAGCCATACATGTTTTTGTCGTTACTTATTCCAGGGCCGAAGAGTCTCGAAAAGGACATAGATGTGTATTTAAGGCTATTGATTGATGAGTTAAAACAGTTATGGAATCATGGAATAGAAACATATGATGCGTCCCTTAAACAGAACTTTCAGATGAGGGCTGCTTTAATGTGGACTATACATGATTTTCCCGTATTGGGAATAACATGTGGCTGGAGCACACATGGGAAGTTAGCTTGTCCTGCTTGTATGGGCGTGAACCCTGATCATACGTTAAAGGACGGCGGAAAGCCCTCATGGTTTGGATGTCATCGAAAGCTTTTGCCTCCAGACCATCAGTTTCGTAGGCAGAAGGACATATTCGACAGGACAATCGAGCGTGTGGTTGTCACACTGGTCTACCCATCTGGCGAAGAAGTTCTCTCACACATGGAGGCACTTGATACTGACATAACATCGTCAAGGGTGTGTTGGATCAGAAGCTTTCAGGATACGAAAAAGTGCACAACTAGAGGAAACATTGTATTTTTTGGGAGTTAGTCTACTGGAGGACACTGATTATCCGAAACAACATGGATGTGATGCACATTGAGAAGAATATTTTTGATAATGTGTTCAACACAGTGATGAATGTCAAGGAAAAATCGAAAGATTACCTTAAAGCGAGAAGGGATTTATAACAGTTGGGTGTACGCCGTGAATTGTATCTTCGGACAGTTAACGGGAGGACGATACTTCTAAAAGTACCTTACTGTCTAGACAAGAAACATGTGGAGAAGGTCTGTCAGTGGGTTAAGAATTTAAAACTTTCGGATGGGTTTGCATCCAACATATCTCGTTGCTGCAATGTATCGGAATACAAGTTCCAAGGGATGAAGAGTTACGACTGCCACATATTCATGGAGAGATTCATTCCTATTGCCTTTCGAGGACTATTGCCAAGGGTTGTATGCGAGACTTTGGCTGAATTATCTCATTTCTTTTGAGATATACGTTCTTCTATGATCCAGGTGAATAACATGGAGGTGCTTGAGAAGAACATTGTGGTGATAATTTGTAAGCTGGAGAAAATCTTCCCACCTTCATTCTTTAATTCAATGGAACATTTGCCTGTTCACTTGGCCTATGAAGCTAAGATGGGTGGACCTGTGCAATATCGGTGAATGCATCCATTTGAGAGGTAGTCCTTAAACTTGTTACTAAACTTGTTACAGTTGTTCGTTTACACTTAGTGCAAAACCTATACTCGATGACTAATGGATGAAGAGTACAATGCTGCAACAATATATGCCCTGCTGAATTGTGATGAAATTATAACATTTGTTGAGTAAGTTAATGTCTTAATTAAAAAAAATTACTGTACGTAATTGGAAATGTGTGATAAGCGAGTCAACTATATTAGTTTGAAGTGAGTTCGATGCAGAATCTTTAATCACTGATCCCGCTGGACTTGAATCTCATCGAAAATCACAATTTGTACAATGGTTCAGAAGATGTGTAAGTCCTTAACAACATTATATTATGTGTTATATATAGTTATGTGGCCACTTAGTATACTCATTTATCCTTAATTTTTACCGTCATCTACAATAGGTTCAGTTAATGGATAGACTAGTAGCCTCCTGCTTGAAATTACTAGCTCAAGGCCCTAATAAACAAGCATCTTGTCATGGAGGCGATATCATCAACGAGTTTAGGTTTAACGTAAAAGATAATGACCGAACAAAACAAACCCAAAATAATGGAGTCTTGGTCAATGACGACTATTATGACGAGAATTGCATGGGCTTTTATGGAAAGTTAGATGAGATTGTTGAGCTAGAATATTTGGGTTTCAAAAATTGCCTGGTAGTGTTCAAGTGTACATGGTTCGATGTCACATGCAGTAGAGAAATCCATGTTAGCTCTTAAAAGATTGTAGATGTCAATATCAAGTCAAGACGTGCATCGAACGAGCCATTTGTGTTTGCTAGTCAAGCTGCACAAGTTTTTTACGCGGAGGACGTCACAAATCCTAAATCTCATTAGTATATAGTTATCAAGTCCAAGAAATTGCCCGTGGCATATGACAGTGAGGTAGTCACCTTTTAAGCCGACCAAGCACCTGTATTGGTACCTGTTGAGGTGAACAATGAGGATGACGATTGTCCTCTTCCAACAACACTCCATGTAGGAAACGTAATCATAGATGATGACGCGAAAGACGTGAAAAGTGTTGAAGATGATATGACTGAGTCTACTGATGAAGATGATGAATTACAAGATAAAAAAGACGACGAGTCCCACGAAGAAAAGGATGACGAGTCTGGTGATGAAGATGATGATGATTCCCAAACTGAAAATGATTGACTTGTGCTGTTGTAACATCACAGTTATAGTACTTAATTGGTTCACATTGTGTTTTTATACTCGGTTCATATACTTGGTTTATATAGTGTTTGTAACATTTTTTTTGCCTAATTATTATTTTTAATGTGTTAATTTCCTTGCACTTTATCTATACAAAGTCAGTTATGGATAAAATACGGGCTATTTGTGGTCGGGGTGGACGCCGAGCTGCCTCCTCCTCAATAGGTCCCACCTCATCATTGCCTGTTGATGACTTGGCACAGAGTGCTCACGTACAGCAGATGGGCCCCAGCCTTAGCCCCAGCCGTTGCCCTAGCCCGACGTCGATTCCTCCCACATGCGCATTGATTCTCTTTCTTCTGTGGGTTCTACCTCAGGTATATTTGATAACGATGTTTAGTCAATTTTTGCTAGCCTTATATTTAAATTATATTTGAACTGTATTAATGTCGGTGTTTTGTAGGATCTTTACGAGGCCGAGGCGCGACACGCCGGGTACGTATCGACCCCCAGGGTAAATAGAGAGTTATTCTCACCCAGGATGGCCAATAAGTAAAAAAAATCACATCATGCAGTATACACATTCGTCAATTTTGATAGTTATTACAGTTTACTTATTTGATGTATTTATTTATTTCTGTTGCAGGATCCTGGAGAATCAGATAAAGACGAAGATCAGTGTTCTTGTGAAGAGTCGATTCTTTGAGCCACGGTTGTACTGGAAGGACTGGGATGCCGGGACGAGGGAGTCTCTATGGGAGGAGTGGCTGGTACGATAAACTATTTTTGCCTGCAATAGATTTGTTTAATTAGAATCTGGTATTTAAATTAATTTGTGTAATTAGATGCCTTGTAGAAGGGTTTTCGTTTGATTCGCCTGAGCAGCAGGCACTGGGGCGGTAAGCTTTTTTTCTTATATCGGCAAGAATTACCACCGATGGTTGCACGATGCACAGGACTGGGTGAAGAAGACGATGCCCGAGGGTGCCTCGATGGAGGAGTTGAAGAAATATCCCCCTTATTGGATATATCCATCTGTATGGGGGCAGATGGTAGATCGGTGGAAGGCTGATCCAGCCTGGGAGGTCAAGAGTAGGACTGGGGCCGAGAACAAACATAAGAGCGAAACCACGCACATGGAGGGGTCGGTGGCACACGACATCATCCAACACATGAATGTGGTTGAGTACCTAGAACTGGAGGAGGATGAGGTCATCGCTCTGACGTATAATCAGACGCACGCGAGGAAGAAAGACAAGGATGAGGTGCACCAGGTGGGGGACTATGTTTCAGATACTGCCCAGTAGATCGATGTAAGTTTGAGTCAATTTGTTAAATTTTTGTCTTTGTATTCAATGTTTGTTGCGTTAATGCCCTAACATATCTTTGAATCACTATTTTTGCAGGCCTTGTATGAATTACTTAGGGGGTCCGAGCAGCAGTTCGGACAGCCATCAGTGACCACAAGTACGGGTACGAATACTGGGGCATTGAAGTGATGGCTGGATACACCGGAGATCGTCAATCTGTCGAAAGGCCCCATACGCGGCCTGCCTAGCACGACTGCACGTGCCGTAATAGGAGCGTCCCCACCCCTGCTGCCCTTACATAGACATAGGGACTGGCTATCTAACCGCATTGCTACGGAGGTGTTCAGGATGATCTAGGCGTAGAATCAGCAGCGCACTGTTGCTGGACATGCTGAGCCTATTCTGGATCAGCAGGATCCAGATCTGGGACTCGACAACCCCTTATGAATCCCCTCTCATGCCCTCCCAGCTTGTACTCCCCTCCCCTCTCCTAATATATTGTATCCGGTTCCCATGCCCTCCTGAATTATATGTATATTTTATTTTTCATTATAGTAAATATTTTTTTTAAAGTTATATAGTTGTTTTGTGTTTGTTTTAGGGTTAAATAATTGCTGATGGATCAGCAATTATTTAACCCTAATGTGCATTTGGGGGATTGTGCATTGTTATTGAGAACTTGAATTTGATTACAGGTTTGGGCATTAAAAAAATATAAAAAATTAACTTTTAGCTACGGATTTATTCATTCGCTAAAAAGTATCCCTAAAGTAATTTTTTAACGACGGACTTCCCGTCGCTAAAAAGTGAGCCTTTAGCAACGGAATGTCCGTCACAAAATAAATAACAAAATTTATTATTTTCAAAAAAATAATTAAAATACGGAAAATACATTTAGTGATGGACTTTTCGTCGCTAATGTATAAAACAATCCATCGTTGAAGTCCAAAATTAGGCTACAGATTTTGGAATTATGTTGCAAAACTTTTAGCGACGGGGTCTCCGTCGCTAAAAGTCTTTAGCGACGGATCTCCCCATCGCTAAAAGCCTTATTTTTTGTAGTGTTTGTTTCACGTGGAAAAAGAGAGAGAAGGTTGGAGAAGCACCAAGCTAGGGCAAGGGAAATTCAAGGTAAAAAGAAATTCCTAGGCCTTCTCTTTAATTTTAGCCATGATTTGGATGTTTTAAAAATGTTTTGGTATGTAAATTCAATGGTTATTATTAGTGTTTTTGTGATGGGATTAATGAGTGAATGGGGGCTGCAATAGGGCAGCCGTAATGTAGGTGATTATGTGGTCGTGGTGCTATGTTGTTTGTGAAGTGGATGATAGTAGGTTGTGTGGGTAACGATAGGGAGAAAAGGGGGGCTACCGAGGACAGCCATGTGAGGGCTGTTACGACAGTGCATAGGGGTGTTTCTGTGAGTGAAAGGGGTAAAAGAGAAGGGGAAAACAACAGCAGAAGGGGTTGTTGTTGCTGTGATTTTTGTTTGCATGCAAAGATGGAAAAAAGAGAGAAGAAAGGGCTATTGTTGGCATGGTGTGGTTGCTGCTGCTGCTGTGATTTTTGTTTGCACGCAAAGTTGGTAAATGGAAAGAAGAAATGGCTATTGTTCGTGTGGTGTTGGGGGCTGCCGATGTGAGGGAAAAAGGGGAAGGGAAGGGACTGCCATGGGGCAGCCTGTGGGTGCTGCGTAGTGTGTTTTTGTGTTTACGAGTGAGGGAAAATGGGGAGGATGAAGGGCTCCAGAGTGAGCAGCTGTGTTGGGGGCATCGTGTGTGAATTGTTGTGGTGTTTAGATGAATGTATAGGAGAAAAATAGGAGAGGGAGAGGCTGCCAAGGGCATCCATGGTGGGTGGTGCGATTGGATTGTAAAGAGAGAAAGAGAATTAGGGTTAGGGCTTGGTGGTGGAGAGAGAGAGAGAGAGAGGGAAAGGCTGCCATGGCAGCCATGGTGGCCATGGTGCAGCCGTGGCAGCGAGTGGCTGTGTTAATAAATGAGAATAAAAACTAGGGTTAGAGCTGATTTGGTGAGGAAGATGATGAATAGTAGAGGTTTGATGAGAAATCACTATTTTGAAAATTTTAAGGATATTTAGAGATTGATTTAGCCAAAATGCAAAACTAAAACTCCTATTATTTTTGCGAAACCTTTAACATGGAATTTTTGGGATTTTTCTGGATATGGGAAGGGTCTGAAATAATTTTATTTTGAAAACAAGTTTTTGAATTATTTGGTATAGTAAAAAAAATTATTTTAGCCCCAAATTTTAAAGTGATCTAAACTTACAGAGATGCTTGAGCGTTTAAAATTTTGTGGCATTCTAACACCGTTTCTTATATTTTTGAAATAGAAATCTTAGCACTCAATTTAAGAAGCGGTTTAGGATTCCGAACGGAGAATTTTTAGCAAGGCTATTTTTATAAAAAAAACCCACCTAGTCATTTGAAAAGATGTTTTGGATTATTTATGAGTGTGTAATGGTACGTTAGGCGTAAGTGGGTAATTTGATAATTTTACACAAGTGCAGATGTATTTTGGCAATTTCACTCACTTGGGATAAATTTAGCACCTAGGCATGATTGAACGGTAATGAATAACATTCGGATGATTTATTGTTAGGTTTTAATAGACAAGAGTTAGGGCAGGCGTGAGAGCAAGAACCACTTAGTTATCCAAGTAAGTACACTTGTCATGTCCCTTTGTATAACTTATTTTCTAATATTTGTGTATGTATACATGATTTTACCAAATGAATGTTTTAAAATAATTGTCATACTCCTGCTTTTGTGCAACTGATTTGATGAGAAAATGAAATATAATTTCCATGGAAAGTATTGCATTGGTTTTTTGAGAATTTTGCGTTAATCGTGTTATCGTGAAGTTAATATTGGTTGTTGTGCCCCATATCCACAAGAGAAAATGGATTTGGGATCCTGGTTAACGGGACCATATATTGACGCATAGTACTGTTGCATCATGGTTTGCCCTTGCGGCCACAATATTGTTTATCCCGGGTGGAGGAGGGATTCTGAGTCCTAGTCAGTGGGACCATATACTGACCGCAGCATATCTTGAAAAGAGTTAGAATATCACTCGAAGTTTAATCACTGTTATTATGCATTTATTTTGGAAGAGTTATTCTGAAGCATGATTTGCTTTTATAAAGTATATATATATATATATATATATATATATATATATATATATATATATATATATATATATATATATATATATATATATATATACGTGTGTAGTATTCTCTGTAAATTTGTTACCAGTTTTAAAACGAAGAAACCATGGCATGTTTTTAGAAATCTCAAAATCTATTTTTAGGGATATGGTATGTGTACTTACTAAGCTCCAAACTCACTTTCTTATAAATGTTTTCAGTTGACCATTTAGATGAACCTGAGAGTTATGAAGGTAACGAGAACGAAGGCGCATGAGATGGTAATTAGGGATTTAAGCCCTTTTTGAAAAATTGTTAACAACCTTTTATAATTGTAATACTATATTGTTTAGGTTTTGAGAATTATTTAGAACTTAGGTCTCCATGAGATTTCTATGATTTCTGTTAGTCATTCATGGAAGAAATCATTAGAGATATATCTGAGAGATCTATAAGTAGGATTTTAGAAATCTTGTTAAGGTGTTAGTTAAATGCATGGCTATATATTTGTGTACAGGTTGCAGTAAGGCTTGGCAGAGCCCTGAGTGATGTTCGAATGGGCTTGCAGCCGGTCACGGATCTAGCTCATGGGCTCACCCATAGATTTGGGTCGTGACATACCTAGTCAAAGAAATACTTAATTACTAAGATATTGGTTCCACTGCAAATGTGAGGATTAATTCGGAGAAGCCAATGTTAGACAAGGGCAAATAGGTCAAACAAGGTAGACATATAAATAGGTGTGAGAATACATTTGGCACAAGACACTATAGAGAAGCTCAGGGTCACATCACTTTGACTTGGGGCCTCCTTAAGAAAAGGATCGTCTCAAGAGGTGAGACATCAATAGGGTGGAGCCTATGATGATAGTAGCACGCTTTGATGTTGCACTAATGGCGTAAAAAAATGTGATGCCATGTGTTCTCAATATCTTAAGGTCACCCCGAGTTGAAAGCAGAGTCTGGTAGGGATCAGACCATGATTAGATGAGAATGAGAACTACCTCAGTGCCTGCCTCAGCTCAGTTGAATAAAATGCCTTAGCATGTTTTATTGTGATCAATCTAAGGGTACATAAAAGAAAGTTGAGTCTGAGGCTCCCTAGGGTTGGGGGTGGCGCTTGACGACCCGCCACATGCTTGGCTTTGCAACTGGTTCGGGGCATGCCGAACGAGGGTTGTATAACCCGTGAGAAGCTACATCCTAAAAAAGAGAAAAGTAGATGATAGTTAGCGACCTAAATAAATAGATTAACATGCGAATACGACTTTAGACATGAGGTATCTCATCATATTCAATGCTGGTTAGAAATAACTTTGGTGTTTGTTAGAGGTCGATGGAGGGTTAGGAATACATTTAACTCATAATAGACGTATGTGGTAGATTGGCAATAGCATGCTGCCACGCATGGTTTACATGCTTGCATGTGTAGACGTGTACTAGGAATGATAGTCTCTATTGGTATGATGGGTTTATCAAATTGATATCACACTATATGGCGATCTTATCCTTCTGAAAGTATGACCAATAACTCCAAGTTAGTGGGGTTGAATAATCAGAGTTACGAAGCATTTACCACCCCCACTCTCTTCCTCAACATTCCCTTCGCATCATAACTATTCCTTGGGCTTTACTAGTGTCCCACACATCGATGTAAGGTTGTTTAATCTCCGTACTTTGCCTAGCCTATAATCCCATCTCCATTTAATAGATCATGTCATATACTATCGATCCCATCATCACTAGGCTATTTTGCCTCTTATAAGGAGTTTCTATTGGTTTAAAACCTTGTATTCTATAAGTCAAGACACAACAATAGAAAAGATAACTTATAATTACTTCAGGTTGGGGCTAACTTCGTACTTTTTTTTGGTTGCAAAAGGCAGATTATGATAACTAACGGGTTGAAAAGTGTCATTAAAACATCTTTAAGGGACAAATAGCATGAACATAGCAAAAACTGGTGTGACATTTAAACATAAATGTACTTCTTAGTCCCTAATTAACTGATCACACTTTCTTTTTGGACTGTCTAAAAAAAAATGATCACTTTTCAAATTATGAAAGAGTTACATGTATTTTTTTAATGTTTACCCTTCTTATATTTTTTTTAATTTTATTTTTATCTCCACATTCAAATCCTCCACCAACCCATTTTTCTCTCTCTTGGACCACTTTATTCCCTCCTTCCCTCTTTTTCTCTCTGAATAAAAAACTCATATCCTAAATAAGTGTGCAAGTCAAACACGATCAATTAATTAGGGACGGATGGAGTACTATTTTGCAACAAAAGGGGTGAATTCAGCAGCACCCATTCTCCATTTCACGAAGTTGAAGTTTATTGTGATATAAACTTGGATGGATTATGAAGATATTCGTTAGGGGATAAGGGTATAAGTCTAAAAATTTGACGAGTGTGTTTACGAGAGAATGTGAATGTGTAATAAAAATTCTATTATATGTAGAGCTACGAGAGCCTTGGACGATTGAAATTTAAAAAAAATTGACTCATCCTCCTCTTGAAACTTGGAGTTCGAAATATATTAGGACAAGGTGCTTAGCATGTTTAGGAAACTGATTGCCATAATCTATTGATGGAAGTTTGACAAAGCATAGAAACATGTTTGTCTTGATATCGCAGTTCGCTAGTTTGCTTGTTATGATATTGGCTTATGAAGGTAATGCCCGTGAATTTGTAAATGATCATTGATGAAAGACACATCACCACAAAACATGAGGTAAATCTTGAATAACAACATTTTACTGATTAATTGATTATTATTCCTGGTAGGTGCGATTAAGGTTGACTTGCAGAATGCTCCGGAACCTTGTATATTAATCTAATATGGTGTAAGACTTAAAATTGACTAATTAGACCCTGAATCTGTTCAGAAGAAAATGAGAGCCCCAAAAGATAAAATTCACAAATTAAAAAAATAAAAAATGTTTTTGACTTATGGCAACTATTGGAATTTTCTTGTCGAGACAACTCGGACCTTCCTTTGATAACGCATGTTTTTGTTCGCTCCTAGTGAAACTAAGGTAGATCCAAATCCTCTAGAGGCACCAAAATAACTCAGTCGATGGATGCACTCTATTTCTTGATCTACGCTTACCGTAAAAACTTAAACTTTATAAGTCAAGAGTGCCTAAAGAAAACACAAGTGTGCACCAATTTTAGGTTTTGGCTAGTATTGTTTGGCTCTATTGCTTGAAAAAATCAGCACAATGTTCTAAATGACTTATTTGTCCGGAACACCTTCATATTTACAAACGAATAAAAAAATTTGCATACTTATTATATGAGATACGTAATCTGACTTGAACAAAAACATTTTCTTCAATTTTGTTTATGTACTCGAATAATTTTAAGGTGAAAAAACTCTGAATGAACTGACATTCGATTAGAATTAAGAACATGCTACCTAAGCAAAAACATAACTTAGATAAGAACTGGGTCGGGGCATACGATGTAGGCGCCGAGTCCCCATTTGTTTGCCGAATATTTTGTTTTTTTGGGTACAATTTGTTTAGCGCAGCAGGCGCAGAGTCCAAATTTGTTTACCGAATACCAGCACACTCGAACAGCACCGAAGTTAAACAGGCGCAGCAATGGGTTCCTCAGCTGCACTGCGAGAGCTTCAACGGGACCTAGAAGCCAAAGCCAACGATCTCAACAAGCTCCAAAAGGGCAAGTCATTGGGAACAAACCCTAACACAATCTCAACATCTTTATACCAATACATTAACAAACCCTAGCACGTTTTATGCTTGTTCAGACACCGCAAAGAATCACCAGATCAGAAAGAAGTACACCATCCAACTAGGAGAGAACGAGCTCGTCCTCAAGGTGTGTGTGCCTGTGTTTGTGTTCTAGTTTGTTTTGGCAAATTGAGTGATTCGTAGCGTTGTGTTTGAAGGAGTTGGATTTGCTGAACGAGGACGCGAACGTGTACAAGTTGATAGGGCCGGTCCTTGTGAAGCAGGACTTGGCGGAGGCCAACGCCAACGTTCGCAAGAGGATCGATTACATCTCCGCTGAATTGTACGTCTGCTGTTGCGTGTGTTGAGATCGATTCGTTCTGGTGTCCAGTTTATGCCATTTTTCTGTTCGAATTTTAGCCGATACGTGCTTAATTAATTTCCTTAGAACTTTGATGGAATGTTACCAAGACTTGACTATAGTCCAAACTCATGGATTGATCATTTACAAGGTGCGTCATGCTACTTACTTGTGACCCCTGCACGAGGCGCATTGACTCCACCTTGCAGAGAGGCTGTAATCAAATTTGTGACTTCCAGGTCACAATTGATCAACCTTACTGCTGCGCCATGGCTCACCTTAAATGCAACTTGTTGGGTCTGTTATCTCTGTAGTTGCTATGATTCGGAGAGAACGCCAGTGGTCATGCACACTTATGTGACATCTGAAGGTTGATCACATTTGACAAATGGCGTTATATGCTTGAAATCCCTTATGTTAATATTTGTTTGTTTTCTCTTTATTTGGTTGGGGTGGGGACCTAAAGCGTGCAGGGATGGCTAGAAGAGAGTTCATTAGATTACCTAGTTCTTGTTCTAGATTCTAGTTCGTTCGTTCTAGCTATGAACGAGTGCACCAGTTCCACTACCAGTCTTAACTCTTTTTAAACCTCGGATAAACTAGCTGCCCTAGCTACTAAAATAATTCGCCACAGTATCCTCTCTATCTTCCACCAAACCGTAGATCTTCTGGAACAGCTCTCTAGCAGCTTGCTCCACACCACTTATCATCTTAAAGAACCCACTTCCACTCCTTGCAGGCGTCTGCCAAACCTGTCATCCACCACTCGCCCCATCAAGATCCTTCCTCTTGAGAGCATCTCCACAATTTTCCCCCTAACTTACTATGAGAGTCACAACAATTACTATGAGATGAATAACTTCATTAACAATCCTTGATAACTGAATTGCCTGACCCTATGAGGCCCTCACCACGTTAGTCTATCGAATAATAATTGAAAGCATCATTAAAGCTTGTCCAAACTCTTCTTCACTGAATCTCAAAAAGTTACGCTGGAAAAGACAACTCTTAAAAGGCTAGAAACAGTGCTTTTAGGGTCAAACAGGCTCGAAAAGCTTGTCCAAACTCTTCTTACTTAGAGTCAACCTTCCGCCCTTATGGACTGCATCTTCATTTTACAACTGGGCTCTCATGTTTGTGTTCATATTTATGGACAATTCTGTTTTACGTGGTTGGGTATCCTTCCTGGTTGGATTAGCTTGATGCGCTTGTTGGGCTGATATCTGTTAACAGTCTCAAATTTTATGCTTGTTCGGCTCTTATTAGATTTAAATGGTCTTATGTTTGCTGTGGTTGAATCCTTTTATGTTCACCATAGATGCGAACAACAACTTGAATTACTCTTCCTTGTAGCCAACTTACTATTGCTACTACTTCTTCATCATTATCATTGTGGTTTTGCACAATAGGAAACGCCTGGATGCAACTCTTCAAGATTTGGAAGAAAAGCAAAATAGCAAGAAAGATACGGTTAGTATCTATTCTCCCAATTGCTTTGAACTTGCAGCTCCTGGTAGCAAATTATCATGATGAATAATGTCGTTAATTTTTCATATTAAGTAAGAGTTTATAGTTACGCACTTATGCTGATGCTAACTCGTCAAACTCATTGCCTTGAAGTCTTCAACTGTTGGTTGTTTAGCATTTGGGCAATACATGATTTCTTTTGAGAGAAAGCATCATTCTAATAAAATGCTCTGCTAAAGACATGTGATTCTAAACAACGGTATCTACATAATTGGAGCTTAAAACAGAAATTGCTTCCCCCTAGGGATTTCCGATTTGCAACGCACACTCCAAATTGTCAACCGTTTTATATAAGACCACCCAATCTGACTTTCCAAGTCTATAATAAGAGAGCAAAAGGAAGGGGCCATGGAAGTAAAAGTCCTAGAAAGATTGAAAAGCGGAGAGAGGTTTCTAGAGGAGATTAAGCTCTAATGAAATCTTCCTAAGGTATCTTCACTTCACTAATGCTAATGAAGTCTTCCTTGAAGTCAATCCCCGCCACTAAATCTTAGGGGTCATCCAGCGTGAAAGGCCAGAGAGATGCCACGTCAATGCTCTAAAACGATGCATTTAATCTAACGGAGTGAGAAATTGCCTCAAGTCTTCTGGGTGCTTTCTTCATCTCCTATCTTAGTTCCAACACCAACGACCAGTCATCTACCCCCAAAACAGTATTTGGTTTTCTGGTTTAAACTGACATAAACAATTATAAGTGAAAGAGAAACCTTCAATTTGGCAGAACATTCAATTATACCATGTTATGATGAACCAGAGAAATTGAGCTCCTGGTGTATACCATGTTATGCAGAAAAGAAAACTTCCATTATAAGAGGGGGTGCATACAAAGAACTAAACAGGAGGAAAAGTATATCAACCAATCCACATCCACAAACAAAAGTTCTTCATCCCTTCTTAAAGTGGTAAGCCACTACAGTTCAGCCCTTTCTCTCTGGAGGAGGCTGCTTTTGATGGCAAGATGATGGGTGGACATGGGGGGCTACGAGAGAAGTTTTCGGTGATGGTGAGGCCTCACCAGATCTTCAAATGTGTAACGAGCATTTCTCCGCTGCTTTCATTGAGTACCCCACTTAATATGAGTAGATCCTCCCCGATTTAATTTAATACCATATGACCCTCCTATTCCCTGTTCTATATTGGTACCACTCCTTTTAATGAGATTTCTACAAGGACATGATTCACCCTTTCTACCTGGTGGGGCCGACAAAGACTGGATATCTTTGTCTGGTCGAGCTGCGAGAAAAAGGAGCTGTAGCTGTATTTCTGTCTTTATGGGAAGCAAGGGAGGAGCACCAAGAAGTTTCAATAATCCTGTTTCAATGTAATTGTTATCTAAGAGTTAAGTTAGGTGATGAGGCTCAAAGTGGCTTGCTATGTTAGCAATGTTGGTGAGTTTCTGGTGATCCTTGTCTGTTCCAGTGTGGTAGGGTTTCTGTGACGAAGCTAGTTATTTAGCACAGTGATGACAAGTTGATGGCAGAGGTAAGGGATTGATTTCAGCATATCCATCAAAGCAATTGAGGTCATAATCTGCAGTTATTTCAATTATATATGAAATAAGGTAGGTAATTGGTGATGGGCCATACTCTACTCCAAGCGGCCATGGATCAAAGCGATTCTATTGGGTAAGGCGTTAAATGGGCAAAGCCTAGTCTTTTGTGGATTGTTATAGTAACATCTTATATTTTTCATTAAATATAGTTTAGAGGAGTAATGCATTTGTCTACTTCTGCAATCTTTCCAATTTTTCAGGCTTCTGATGAAGCATAGAAAATAGGCAAATAAAAGGATAGAATTGCTTCACCGTCCCTCAGGGGGTCCGCTGCACAGGCCATTTTGTGCTACCCTCGCAATGGATCCAGTGAGCAGCAGACTTGTGCTTCTTCCTTGCAAGGAACTGGAGCTCCCGGAGGCTCAGAAGATGATGAAAGGACGCGCCTTTCTTACTCTCAGATCTGAATTATCCATTACTGTCGAATAATGGGGATTACAACTTGATTTATAACATTACTCTATCTTGGATAAGAAGAAATCCTGGACTGCTAAGGCACTAAAATGCCCTAATACTATGCTTCATTAATATAGACTCAAATACCCTTAATCATCAATTATCAATAGTAGTATATTGAAATCGCAGTTCCCATAGTACACTCCCACAAGATCTCACATGTGATTCCATATCTGTGAATGCCATTGTTGTCGGAACCAGACCGGACACCGGACTGTCGAAGGCACTGGTTCACGGTTCATTGGTTTGAGCGATGGTTTAACCAGATTTATAATTAAATACTCCTAAAAGAGAAATTATATCTAATTCAATAGTTTTGTTAGAGTATCATGGCTATGATGCTTGTTGTAACAGTAGTAGTTGGACTAGTTGCCCCAGCGGGTTCACTCATCCATCATAAACAAGTCATCCCGTGTTTGAGCCCTGGCGGCCTCATCTATTTTCTTACAGCTTTACATATTAAAAAGTTCTGCTTTCCAGCCCAGATTAATGGGTCAGCAGCCCGGTTTTTGTCCAGGTCGCACGGAATTTTTATAGTGGAGCGGTTCCGTCTGGCCCAACTGCAATTCCAGTCAGTCTCCCCAACATCGAGAAAGTCTGAACCTCGAGTTTCATAATGTGGGAGAGTAAAAGACCATAGAAATGGTAGCAAAGAACTCCAAGTTTTTCATCAGTGCCTCCCCATGATGTTCCCCTCCATGAATAACTTTGATTGTAGAAGAGACTTCATACTTTCGGTGAACCAAATTCGTGGTCTGGGAATATAAAATCAATGTGATCAACACCAAGTTCAGCTTCACATTGCACAAGTTCCCCTTGAGGTACAGTAGCAATGAAATCTTGATTTGCGAACTCAAATGTACTTTCTGGTTCTAGGTATCATGTTATGTAATTGCAGACTCGATATCTTCCTTGAGCTCTGCAAGTTTGGCTCTAGAATCCTCGATATTTTTTACTACGTTCAACCATTTCCTCAACCCTGTTACCTTCATGCACACTTTCACCCGATTCCATTGCATTCTAAAACTTTAGTTTCATAGGTTTGGATAGCTAAGAATGCAGTGCTTGTAGAACTGTCTTGTGCCGAACCTATCGTTTAGATTCAGCTTGCTCGTACTTACCTCTGGTTCAGATCTGAAAGTCTGGCTCGAGCATCGGCATATTCGCAGAAAAGAGTGTCAGGCAAAAGTAACTCATATTGTCTATCATTCTATCTCTTCAATGAGAACCGAGTCATCTTCTGCTTGGTCAAGTTGTGCCCTTGTAGTGGTTAGCATTGTGGCGATTGTGATGTGTTTGTGACTCGAAATCTTTGTAAACCTCTTTTATTTTTGGTTACTCGTGTGGCCAAGGTTGGCGTTGGGGCAGGTTTTACTCAATTGTGCAGGTTTTAGTCTAGAAGATTACAAAAGACGGATATGACTTTGGGGGTTTTAAAGGAAAAACAAATGGGCTAGCTGGGCCTGTTTTAAAGGCAAGGATCTCGGGTTAGTTTTAATCACAGAAGTGGATATGGCCTTGTTCGTATAGTTGATGCGTGTAGGCTGAATATTAAACAAAAGTCAGGCTTACTTAAAATAAAGGGAGGTGGGCTTTTGAACGGTTGGGCTTAGGATTAGTAAGTAAATTCAGAAACTGACTTAGCTCAGTCAAACAGATGAAGCCTGAGATCAACCAAGTCCAAATTTCCAAACGCTACACTTCTTCTTCACATTGCAGTTTCGGAACCCAAGGTAAGTGGCAGTGAGAAAGTTGACGGCAGTGGATGTGAACCTGATGATGACAAGGTGATGATGAATATCAGTGATGCAATGGTGATGATCAAGTCGTGGTAGATGGTGGAATGTCATGAAATCTGGAGTGCTGCACAGTGGACATTGATGATGGGTTGTGTTTTGACTTTACGACGATGATTTGATGACCCACCAAATATCTGAACTTTTTTTTGGTGATTGTGCTATTCAAAAAAAATCAAAACCGAAGTCCAGGATTTGGCTCTGATACCCCTATGATGCAGCACCAAGAAGGGATAAATAAATGGATAGATCTGCGTCACCCTCCCACAGGATAACCGCTGACCTGCTCGCCATTTTTTGTCACCCTCGCTAGGGATCCTTCGATCTGAAGACAGTTTGCTTTTCCTCGCAAGTAATTGGCGTGCCCCCAGGCTTAGACGATGACAAAAAGGACGCACCTTTCTCCCTCTCTAATCTCAGTTACTGGTTATCAAATAATGGGGATTACAACTTGATTTATAGGATAATCTAGCCTGAAGAATAAGAAACCCTGAACTGCTAAATTACGTAGTAGTATGACTTGAATCCTCAAATTCCTTGAAACCTCAATTTTTAACAGTAGTAGATTGAAATCCAGTTCCCAAAAATAAAATCCAGTAAGATCTCAAATGTGATTCCATACCTGTCAAAGGTATGCAAGCGTTCCCCATCACATCTTCAACAGCGAAAGCTTCTCGAAGTGCACCTCATGTGATGACGACATGCCTGGGTAGCGACATGCTTATTACACTGGGGTGAGGTCTGTGGGAGTACATGCATCTGTTCTTGTGGCTGTCCCCTATGACAATTTTATGTCCCTGTATCTGTCTTGTATGTGTATTGGATTATGCACCCTCTCAATGCATATTGTGCAGGAAGAGTTCATTACTAATGAAGCATAAAACCCCAATCTCCTGCCAAAGGCGCATCTTCGGAAGGTGCTCTCTTATTGCCAAAGTGGAAGTAGTCTGGAATCCGCCCTACTCCTCCCTTTTCCCCAGCCTGGGCCAGAGGGATGAGAAATTTGTTACCTTTTTAGATGAAGAAATTAAGCCTGACTTTCAATTTCGGCAGGGAATTTTGGTATATGTCATGAAAGCTAAACCTCATTCAAGACAGTAACGTACTTGCAGAGGTTTTTGGAGTCAGGGCTATAACATTTAATTAAGCTGCTTTTGCTTAAGCCTTTGACTCAAAAAATGCGATTTTAAGAAGACGGGAAACTAGAGCACCAGACTACCAGTTGGTCAAGGGGTGTTTTGTGCAATATAATCATTATTGCTCTCTTCACAGGCTGAGTAATTGAAACTGGGGGCAGGCTTTGTTTTTCTCTACTGTCTAGTGATATTCAGATAGGTTTTACACTTCCTATATTGGACCAACTGGCCAAGGTGACCAGTGAAATTTGAATGGCTGCCTTATTCCTGCCAAAAGGATTTCCGCGAGTTTGCTAACCGTTGGTGCAAGAAAGATGAGTGTGACAATGTCCTTGAGGATACTATGAACTCTGATGCTATTATTTGTAAACAGGGTGGCGCTCAGGTAGTGACTGGTTATTTGAATCTGCAGGGATTTGTGATGCAATCCTTAGATGCATAATACAAGGGGGAAGATAATCTGGTTACCTGTTCTGTCTAGTACTGGGGCAAGTATGCCATGTTAACTATATTAAGCTTTCTATGTCAAAACTATGATGATCTTGTTGATGAGGGGGATAACGTCTCAGACTGTATTTTCAACTGAAACTGTTAAGACTGGGTCATTGCTGTCCAGTTGAGCCTGAGGAAGTGATGGACAAACACCCTAATTATAGGAACCTTAGGGGCATTATTGAATGCTTGATTAAGGAGTATTGCATCAGTCTTTGGGTTTGGACAAATGTAAAAAGGACAATGTCAAATTTGCTTAAGTTTGTGGGAATATAGATGCTACTTAGAAATATGTTAGTAATTCCGCTGGTTGAAGTGTAGGAAGCAATTCTTCTTGGATATAAGCTTTCCTTCAGCCTGTACATGGACTTAAAGGAACTTTCTAAAGGTATAGTATGAGGTGCAGGTTTTTGTCATTTGCCATTTATATATTGGGCATAAAACTTCTCTTTGGATAGACAATTCACTATAAAACTTCTCTTTGGACAGACATTTCACTATCTCTTGCGTCTGCTCAACAGATTTGACGTCCAATTCTGGTAGATGCTGGGCGTGCTATGAATTCTAGAGTTAATCCTGCCATCTCTGGCTCTGTTTGGATTGATTGATGCCACTCCTATCAGCCAAATCAAGAAAATAAAGTTGTTGTCCTTGTCTCGGAAAATCGAATACAAAATCTGCTTGGCGGGCCCGTAGAATGAGGAGAATTTCACCGTGGTTCAAAATTTGATTGAACATGCTATGTAGAAGAATTTGCAAAATATTCTTCCCAAAATCATGCTGGAATCACTAACATATTGGTGAAACTGCTGCCATGAGAACTATTTTTAATCCTTCGTGTTGGATTCGCAATGTTAACCACATGCTGAGAGATTTGTCCAAGCCTCAAATACTATGTAGTAATTCTGACTTTTGAGGTGTGGTCTGCACATTTATGACTTATGAGCATATATCATCTGATATCCAGACAAGTGACACGTGTTACATAAGACGTGTAATCTGTTTACAGTTTCTGATTTTTGAGCCTTCTTTTCATAATTTCTCCTAGGCCCCTATAAATAAAAAGCATGTAGTGATTTACCCGGAAGACTTCTACTAGAGTGTGACGAACTTTAAACGATTATCCTTGTGCTTATCGACTCTTCTTCCCTGCTTTGGACCATACTGCCTTTTTTTTCTCTTTGGAATTTATTTTTATAACTCGGTAGCTCATAGAATGAAGCATGCCAAGCAAATGGGAGGTATGCTTCCAGAGCGCTCTCGGATTGTAATGTTTTGCTCACGTTCAAAGGGGAACTTTCATTAGGATTATCATGAGGTCAAGGACGCTTTCTGGTTTGGAATGCTCGGCAACTAAGAAGAATGTAATATAGAGGTGCAGCGTGGAAGTAAAATACTAATGCTTTAGTGGTTGAGTGGCCAAACAAGTATGGATAGAATAAGGTGTGAGGATAAGATTACAGATCATCTCTATAGATGATTTTGCCGTACTCAAGATAAGCCTATAGATGCTCCAATGAGGAAGATGTGAGCACTATCTAGCTGACGTGAAGTAGTGATATAGAATTTTGATTGCTGGAATGTATAGGAGAACAAGGATTTCGTTAGCTGAGACAGGCTTACTTGAGTTGGTTTGTCACAAGAACGAAAATTGGCATCTGAAACCTTTTTGTTATGACTGTAGCACCTCTGCACACACCTCGTAAGTTAGGGGGAAATGTTGGCAACGATGCAGATGAGGAACACAAATCAATCTAGATATAACTTCTTTAGCGTGCTTTTTGTTTGTATTTAACTAGAGTAAATAGTTGATCTTCAATCATAAAGCAACATTGTGGTAGACAAGTCGACTTATCGTAAATACAATGGTACTTATACCAGATATGTTTTTTGTCCCCGTCTAATTTATAGTTTTAGATGTTCTTATTATTTGAAAAATTTCCGGGACCTAAATTTTAATTTGGGAGCCTGTAAGTGAATTTGCTATCGCATGAAGTCAATACCTTTACAGAAACATGCCACCTGAAACTTTGGTGGTTACCGCACCTTTAACTTTTGGTGTCAGAAGTACTGAGAAATTAAGATGGTGACATGTGTATCTTTAAGAGATTTATATCTGAATTGAAGTTTGTGAGTTCTGACTTTGCATATTATTCCTCTCATCTTCTTGAATTTTTAAATTTCTATCAATTACGGTGTGATTTGACCTGAAAAAGTCTTACTAGCGAATTCTAACAACCTAATGCTGTCAGTCATGTTAATCTTATACGTCCTCTTGCGATCCAGCTGCTGTATTTATTATACCTATAGAATTACTGAACATTTTAAGTAAGATAAGTTGATGTACTGAAGCTTCATAGATGTTTGGTGCTTGTATGATGTGTATAGCACTGACTCATGGCCAACTACTTGGTGATCTATTTTCATAGGAAATTTGTCATTTTCTCCTCTGATGTTTTGTTTCTGACCTTGCTACTTGAAAATATGTGGTCCAATGAGTGTCTTGAATGACATTTTGGCTTTATTCCTTCTTCAATTCAACTAAGAGCCTGGGTGCCTGAAGTGTCATTTTATGACCATGTTTTTAGGTAATAATTTTGTGAGCGATTTTTGTAACCACTTAAAAGATTAAACTGAGATTCAGTTAATTTACTTCCTGCTGAAGATCAAAATTGCTTTGACTTTGAGGCTAACCTCTTAGCTAAAGAAACTTGCCTTGAAGTAATATGATATTTGGTATCATCACTATGCAGTTACTTACCCAAAAAGAGGTTTTAATCTTCTGCAATGCAGATCATAAGATCTTCATTCTTGTCTGAGAACTTTCAATGTTTCCAATTGTTTCGTCTTTTCTGTAGATCATGAAGTTGCAGCAAAGAATTCAAGCTCTCCAGGCTGGAAAAGCCAAGGCTTAACTTGTGATAATCGGATGTGCGGTGCTATCTTGATCATTGTCAAGGCTCAGTTTGTAGCTTCTCTCTTCTTTCAAGCGAAGCTGTGCTCTGCATTTCTCGGAATTTAGTTGTAGAAGGTGAAATGTGGTGCTCACTTCTGCGTTTAGCTAGAGTGCATGAGGACAATGTACTTAAATTATTGCAATTTATATGTGAAATTATGAGCAAGTTGTGATGCTTATATAGAACTTCTCAGTACATTACTTGCAACGTTGGAGGATATCCTGAACACACTACATCTTACGATTTCGGGTTTAGATTGAAGTTTTTTCTGAAAGGCAGGCCTGTGCATTGGAACATTGTGTTGCGGAACAAGTTCAGCAGAACTCTATCAACTAGTACTATCCCCAGCCACCGGTTGTGGTCATGATAAGTTGTAGTGGGTGGGTGCAAAAGTTTGAACATTAATATCTGTTTGTACTGGACCTAATGCTGATAAGCATGAGCTATTATGGGTCTTACCCATTTTAACTTAGATGCAGTATGTGCATATTTGAGACTAATGCTTTCATTGACAATTAAGTTTAGCTTTATTAGATCATGAATTTGATTTGCTTCTCATGCCCCGTTGTGTCAGATTAAAGCATTTCAGATAAGAAGGAATAACATTAACTAGATGAGCTGTGGTGCTCCTTCTATCAAGAAATTGGATTTTGGCTGGAGTTGCTAGTGTGCACGACGCTCTTGAATCTTCAATAAAAGTCTCATAGATTAGATTTGAGAATATAATATGATTTAATAAAGCTAAGAGGTAGGAGAGCAACCCCTTCTTTGTCAAGTAGTAGTAAAATGCAGTTCACATTTATTACGCGAGTTCTTTTGGTTAAAACTAGAACTGAATGAAATACAGAGAGAACTGGTTACAAGAGCGAGAGATTTTCATGGGTTGCTTAACCGGGCCACTTTGTCATTACATATCAACAAATGCAACTGAAATGCAGTAAATTAACACAAGGTATTCAATGCCCGTGAATTTAACTAGGAATTCGCTCAAAGTTAAGGGTACTTTAAATTTGGTTGAGAAGGTTGGCTGTCCATTCACATCACAGTGTATGCAATTGGCAGCCTTCTGAGCTGTTAGTTTTCAGTGCTTTTCTTCTTCCTTAAGAACCTCTTTATTATGCTCTCATCTTATTTTGAAAAGGTCACTAAAATGGAATAACAGAGAACCAAAAACTACAATCAGTATCCAATTTGAAGTGCTGCTGTGAGATTCCCTTTTTGTTGAGTATATTAAAAGTAAAAATGGGAATTAGATCCTGAAAACAGTAGTGATAAGGCCTCTTCTATGATACGTTTACATCAAAGAAACGTAGCTGCTTTGTCTTATTTAGTGTGACTAACATGGGATTGTATGGAATCACTTATGAAGCACGTACAACTTGTATGTCATTTCGTATGGTTGTCTTTTATGATTTTTATAATCAGCATCGGTTAACGGGAGAAAATTTCAACCAAGATAATAACCAGTGGAGTCATTTTAACCGGATGATGAGTACACGCGAAGATACACTTGCTATTGTTTCTTTGTGCTTCATCTGTCGTTAAAAAGCAAGTTAACAAAACGAGATATATTCATATTTTCGAGGTAAAACAAGGTGCGCACAAGCGTAGATCTAAGAGATGGGCGAATTAGAGATACAAGTTAATCTAATCACTGAATTGGAATTTATTTGGCTGATGATTATTCTCCCTGCATATGTCTGGAATTGTGTATTCAAAGCCAAAAACAACAAGTTACATGTGCACTCTGCCCGTGCACTTTTTGGAGACAACAAGATTTCTTCGCGGTTGCCTCGAAAAAGTCTTACTAAGCTACCATTTCTGTGTAACGACACTTAGCAAACTACGGTTTGTGGTCCGCAAAGATGATAAAAACGCTGCAGTCATGATTCTCAGTTTAGTTTTAAAATGTCGTCTCTTGATGGTTATTACCTCTTCAAGATTTTCTTTTCTTGTACCCGTTTGCATTGAATTCTATTTCAGTTCCTTTGACAAAAAGAAAACACAATGATCAATTTGCAGCAACTCCACCGCCCCCCCCCCCCCGGTAACAAATGTCAGTGAAAGAGAGTAGGGTATGAAGAGAATATATATTGGGGCAAACTTGGTGGTATGAGTGCTTTCAAGTTTCTATCTAACCAAGTTTGACTTTGTATATGTTTCGAGCGTGCTCTGGTAAAGAAGTAAAACATGCTGTCTTGCTGGGAATGGTGATCATTTGCTGAAGAGATAGAGAAGATTAAAATGCCCCAAGAAACGTGCATGTACGTCCCATCTGCCAATCGCACTAAAAAGTTGTGCTATGAATGTGTTTGCAAACTGGGAGCATATCACCGTAAAAACAAAGTGTCCACTCCTCCCATTCTTATTATGTTTGATCAAATAGGACGATTTTATTTCACAAATTTTAGAGGTTGCGTTATTCGGGAGGACAATCATTATCAACGAAGGCACCTCCTATCATCATTAGATGACTTCAGTGCAATTGATATGTTCAAAGAATCGCCTTCTAGTGTCACACTTCGGAAACCAACTTCAAGGGCAAAGTTCAAAACCAATAAGTAAAAGCAAAACAACATAAACAAAAAAGAAATTGACATCCGTTGGTTACGGTTCGGGTCATCCATGAAATTACGAATCGGAAATTTGTTCACTTAGTACTCTTATTACATCCACCTCCATGGTCCTGCTGCTTCTTTTCTTCCTTCTTATGCGTGAAAGTGAATATAATACCTCAATAAGTGTAGTTTTGTTATGAGTTAACGCGATAATGAGCAATACAAAGAAGAGAAACGAAGAGAGAAAAGAAATGCACAACACGAGATTTATGAGGTTCATCCACCCAATATGGCTACGTTTTGGAAGCACACCGGTTCGCAAATCTATCCTACCTATAAAAGTATGAATATTGTAAATCATTTTTTGACGATTATGTCCTCCATTAATTACGTCAATTACATTCTTACCCTTATTTATTACTCCCTTTTACATTTTTATGAAATTAAAAGAACATTGGGCAATGAATCTATTCTATATATTGGAAAATAAAAAGTATGATAAGAAAGAAAAATAGAACAAAGAAATTTCTTTATTATTATCTTTTTAATTGGGTTAAATTGAAATAAACATTAGATATTGAACTGGTTAATGAGAAGTGTGATTTTTTCCCTTGCATTTTTAAGTTAGTAAACAATTAACCACTTAAAAAACTGAAAAACAAAAACAAAATAATAAACTTAAATACTTGAAAAATCATTTAAGAAATAAAAAATTGTTGAAAAAACAAAAGCAGAAAAAAAAACAAAAAAAGGGTTAAATATGCATAAAAAGCAAGGCTTAAATATGGTGTCAATTTGAACATAAAATATATTCGGTTATTACAGTTGAAGACCGGTGTTTTGCATGTCTTATTGATGAAATGCAAAGCAGATGCTTTTGAAAATTACAAATCTTAACCATAAACCAATTTAACGGATTACAAAAATAAAGACTTAGATTTATTCTTTTAATTTATCCATTTGCTTTTATTTTTAGCAGTATCATCAAACATTTCTTCAATTCAGAAGCTTACAAAAAATATTTTCAAACATTGAATTGATTAAATTGCGAACATCAAATATACATTGCTTCTAAAACAAGTAACAAAAGAAATAAGAACATAATTGAATTACATTATTTTGATCCCAAAAAAGATAATAATACCACCACAAAAATTACTCTTAACTATATCCAAGTGCAACGCACGTGCTTTATACTAGTATATTAAACAAGGAAATATCTAAACTCCCACTCTGTTGACTTTCTCACTCTCTTATGTAACTCTGTCAACCAAAAGTACAATGTATGTAGATTAAAAGTACAATGTATGTAGGAGAACCCGAATACATCGAAGTTACATAATTACATAACTTTCTGCCGACAATGTATAATTATCGAATCAAGCTCCATATACAATAAGATTCATGCTCTCTCTTCCCCTTAATTAGAAAAAAAGCTACAAGTCGTGCTTCAAGAGAATTAAATCCATTTTTCGAGACGCCCCGGATTATTACAAATGACAGAAAGACATGTTCCATACATGTGGTTTTCTATATTCAAGCATAAGTAAAATATATGCACCAAGAGCAGTGGAGTAGTACATTGTGCGAAATATTTATCATAAAAGGATAACTTGAACATTAGCTTTAAAATGACTACTTGATTTGATAGAAACTGTGACCCTAAAAACCAACATAACCTATCCCAACTACATGTAACAAGGGCTTCATCAAATTAACTATTAATATTAAGTTTACATGGCTTTTCTCGTTTTAAGCCGCTAAATGTCATTACTACTGCTCATTACAATTGTAACAAAGAAAAACTAGGCATTACAAGAAAAATGACTTTTAATAACGGATCAAAATTCTCCGCTAAAAGAGGACGGAAATATAAACTATATATATTTTTTACATCCTTTTTTTCATTAAATGTAAATTTATCAATTCTTATATTTTGTCATTTTAGTTCCAATTCACAAGAAAATTTAATTATTCTTTTGTTTTACATAAACTTAGAGTTTCATTAATACTTTCTCTCGCTACTCAACCTCAAGTAACTGATACATTTACGAGTAACATTTTGTCTAATTATTTTCAAACTATTATTCAAAGACCAGAATGTATATATTTACACAAACGATATAACCTCAATATAAATGTGATGCTAGTGCTAATAATACACATGGACATACAATTCCTTTTGCACATATCATGCAATTGAAGACTAAAAATGCTTCAAGTTTGTTTGATGTTGATCGTGCACCAAATGTGCTCATATTAGATCAATTTGTAACATTAGTGACCAGAGTTTTTATGTATAACTTTTGACCCCCCTCAGTGTAATTTCCTGGGTCCGCCCTGGTTACAATCCCATGCCATTATTACATACCAAAAGGCAAACGGCTGAAGAGCGTACGGTGGTCAACACCTTGTTGCCAGCGGCTACGATGGTGATTAGGGCTTTGGGGTGGTGCGTCGCCATACCCGACCAATGCAAGCGGCAGCGGTGGCATTGGAAGCATAATTGCCAACAACTGGTTGTTGGGTATGCTTACTGTATCCTTAATCTTGGTTTTCTGCAGAGCTTTGACAATTTCAACATCGTCAACGTCGGATAGCGGGACATGAGTAATTTTTGTAGACATTAGTGATTAGTCGTAGCCGTAAGAAGGTGTGACTGAGTCTGCCGGAGAATGGACACCTTTAAAGCGGCACAATCCCATGCTACTAATCATCCAAAAGGGCAAACTTTAAACAACTCATCCTCAATCTTTAAGATATAATATCGTCGATTTATTACCCCACGGTTCCAGATTTGCAGATGATCTAACATCTCTCTCTCTCTCTCCGAACTGTCCTGTCGTTGTAGAGGATAGTGAAGAGGTACAATTGGTCTGAGATTGTTCCATTTCGCCATTGAAAAAAGGCCAAGTCAGGTGCACTACTGAAGCTAAGAGCTGAAAATGAGTGGGCGCAGCAATGAGTTGTCAATGGGCCGGGCTTGGGCCGGCCCGGCCCAGGCCCAGCGGCCTCCAATGAAATCGGGCCGGGCCGGGCCTAAAACCTGGGATATATGGGCCCAGTCCAAGCCCAGGCCCTAGGCCCAATATTTAGGGCCGGGCCCGGGCCCAATCCAAAAATTTTTTTTCCTTTCTTCCCAACTTTTTATTATAAAGACTTCTTCTTCAACAAAGCGCAAAATTTTTGTAAACGGACCACTGAGTATACAATCACTTTTTCACGAATTAACCCCCTTTCGAAAAGGTAAATTGATGTTGATAGTCCATTAACCATGGATTAAGTACAAAAACTAGTTGTTCTAACCCACACATACTGATTTTAGGTGCAAAATTCAATCTCTTTCGTAATATGGTGTAAAACCTGTAAGTGTCAAAGAAAAATAGAGTAGATCAAACAAAAATAATAACGAGATCGATGAAGATAAAATAACATCTTTTCTTGTTACATTCAAATTCTTTGGTCATTTAAAGAAACATGAGATTATTCTTCAAGACTCTTTAACACGTCACCCACTTCATAAAATTAAATTTAGAATTCAATCATCTCTTTTGGTTTGAAACAAAAAGAATACATAATTTTTATTTATGTTTAGAATACATGATAATTATTTTTATAATTATTCCCTTAGCTTGTGATGTAGAACACAAAGCAAATTCTATAAAATACATTAAATGAAAGCCCAATCAGAAATCATAAAAAACACGTCACAGTCACCACACACCCATACTTATCTGCGTATGTTAAAGAAAATACTGATCATATGAATTCAATAACACCTCAAAAACTATTAATTTAACTAAAAAGATTCAAAATATCAAAAAAATAATAATGTAATAAAATAGACTTAAAAAAATATAAAAGAAAAAAAATTAGGGGGGGCTAACGGGGCCGGGCCGGGCCAAACCCGGGCCATTTTAGGGCCGGGCCAAAAAAGGGCCGTTTTAGGGTTGGGCCGGGCCCGTTTCTCAAAGAATTTGACCTGGCCCTGGCCCAAGCCCCAAGGGTTAGGGCCGGGCTGGGCCCAAAAACGGGCCGGGCCAGCCCGCGGGCCACCCGGCCCTTTTGACATCTCTGCAGCATTAGGGAACAACTTTCTTAAAGTGGTAATTATATGGACTAACTCACAAAAAACGTGTCAAGCACAGAGAACCCTTTTGCAGTTAACCCATTTCCAAGAGTCTGAGCATAAACATTTCTATAACGACATAGATTTCACGTGGTTCCATCAACCCAACTCATCTCCACATCTGTATCATTCATCATCATACACTGCCTTGAATATCTTCACAGAATCTCTTAATTTCAGAACATTGATCTTCTCCTGACCAAAAGAAAATTTCCTGCGAGAGTCCGGGTTTTCCGTACAATTATTCCTTTCATTGTGGGATCTGAACGAAACGCTTGAGCCTTCCACCATGTTTAAGTGCATGCATGAGTCATGACTGGACCCAGCCTTCTTTTTGTGTACATGGTCAGTCAGTAACTCGGCAACTCCCACTAGTTTTCACTCAATATCTGCTGATATGCACGAAGGGTTTGGGAGCTAACAGGAGGGATGGCGATTGACAGAAGAAGAGGATCTTATCCCTGTCAAGAGCATCTTCACCAAATATTCCTCCTTGGTGTGAGATGGTGGCTGAGGTCCTCTAATATTGATACTAGCATGTGTTGCAAATCTCGCCTAAACGGAAAAATGGAAGCGTCGGCAGAGATACCCTCGAGCGACGGTGCCAAAGCAATATAAACCAAATGAAAATTTTACCATGGTCCATTACAATTTATCGACACAAAAGAAATACGAGTTTTCTGTTAGTGAACAATAAAATCATCTTAACAATAAGTGTTAGCCATACAAATAGTTTGCCATGAGCCGCTTTATGCATGGTGGAAGGCTCAAATATACATGATGATGCCCGCCGTTTAACCCAAAAACTTAAGCCAATAAGTAATAAAATCATTCATATATGTAAAGTCATTCCTTCTTTTCATTTCTAACACGATATGAGTTTTTTTTTTAATCATCTCAGATATTCTTCCATTTTTCACTGTGAACCATGAGATGGTTTTTTTTTTTTTTTTTTGCACATCTCCTCCTTTTTTTTTTTTTTTTCCGTGAACCACTCAGTTTTTTACTTTATATGTTCCCCCTTTGTTTCTTTTCCTTTCTTCACTCACTTGTATCACTTGATGCAAAGTGTACCTTGAGCCGCTTTATAGTAGAAGGTCCAAATATACACGACGACACTTAACTTGACCAAAAAGCTTAAGTCATCGACAGGTGATATGTCTATTCATATTTACAAATTATTCCGTCTTTTCCATATTTAGCCAACGTGAGACATTATCCCCGCTTACATTGTCACACGTGGATGTTCCACAACAATAAGATTTTCAAATCTCTCTCTTTTGGTCCATCTAACACCACTTGATCTTGGCCTTGTGTCATTTCAAGGAAACTCCTGAAGGTAAAGGATGTGCCGCAACAAACGGGAAAAAAATGCGAGACACGAAGTCATTGTATAAAAAGTGGACAGAGTGATGAAAAGCCAATCAACAACGTGGTGGCTTACCATATTTCTTGCCATTGGAGTTCTTTTGTTGTGCATGTGTACGTGTTTTTACTTTTTCACTCCCTTGGTACAACGATAACGATTTTGAACTTTTGAAGAGGGGCAACTTTTTGGCGGAAATCTGCAGTAATTTGTCAAATTAACTTATACTCCGTATTATAGTAGCAAACTTCGTACAAATCATGTTATATCAAATCAACTAAAAAATTGCAGATGATACGATGAAATCATCTCATAACTTTGATTTCTCTCGAATCACATCAAACCCCCCCCCCCCCCCCCCCCCCCACGAAAATCACACATCTATACTGTATATATTTGGATTCATTGACACCTTCTTTGCCTTCCAAACATCTAATTCTTTTTTCTAGATTTTTTTTACTTTGTAGTGTCAACACTGTATTGGTTAACAATTAGCTCTATATTATTACGCAAAAGAGGTCTTTGATTCAAGCCACTAAACCAGATTTTCTCTTGATCGATTGTCAAATGTACCCATGTTAACAAGTCATAAAAAATAAAGAACTAGGATATATGACTAAATTCATCATAGTAAAAAACTGCATCAGTTTGTAAACTTTGGGTTAAAACTACGCCTTAGTCATCATCACACGCGTTCCTCATTTATTTCCCTTCCAAAATTGTTGCATGACTTCTAAATTTCAAATTACATGCATAACATTGCTTGACAATCTTCTTCAACCCATGTTTTCTTATATGGCATTTGCCAAGGTGTTGGCCGAAGAGATGACATACTAACTGAATATTGAAGTTTAATCAGATTGCTGAAAAGTTTCTGTAACCTATTTTCTTCTTAATTTTTATTACTTTATCTTATTTAAACATGTTGCTATAGCATAACGAATGAATCGGGGATGATGGCAGGAAAATAAATTTCTATACAATCTGGTGATGAGTGAATATTGTTGTCTTTTAGTGAACGGCTCATTTAAAATTTGTGCTGAGTTGTTTTTCAAACGGATATCCGACCAAACATAGTGATGGAGAAAATGTTATTGGGATTTGCATCTAGCGTACTAATTTCTTCATATGTTCTTTTGCTAGATGATCATATAATTAGCAGACTTTTTTTAAGTGACATTCCCATCATTTTGTGAGATCAACCTTTTAATGGAAATTTAAAGTGAACGTTTTCACCAGTCTTCTGGTGAAAAAATAATGAGTAATTCTCCAATGCAAGTGTTCGTGATTTTTAGCGAGCAAGAGATTCTTTAAGCCGTAAAGTTCATCCGTCCAGTTTTTTAAACAGAGCATCCATATATCAAGTTAAGTGACAAAGTTTAGTTACTTTTGGATCATCACTTGTAGAACACTTTGAAGCCATCATCCCTTATGAGATGTTGCTATTGCTATCATTAACGTAAATTAAAGGAAGAAGCATTGACCAAAATCTTTGTCACAAAAATGAGAAGTCTACATTTCATTACAATCTTTAGAAATTTCGCTTTAGTTTTAACTTTTGGCTCTTTAGAGTGTCATTATCCTTTTTTAGTTTTCATTGCAATTGAAGTTAAGATGAATTTTCTTTACTTTATAACCTCTTGAAAAATCAATCCTATTCGTTTAATTCGAGAGGAAGTAGCAAGAGGTCTGCCCTTCAAAGATTATCAAAAATATTTTGTGAAATTTATTAACTATAATTCGAAAAACGTAATCTAGTTTCAATCACGTGTGAAATTATTTTGTGTTTTCTAAGGAAATCTTCAAGAAATTTATGAATACTAGCCCACAAGATTTTGCTAGTTTCTTTGACTATCAAATGCATAATTTGGGCTTTTAGTTAGATACAGTATTGAGATTTGTGTGCTTCCACCTTAAAATTTTATTTCCATCATATTGTCACCTTAGAAATAGTAGAGCAAAAGATTCACCTGTGCATAGCACGGGATTTTAGCTATATATATATATATATATATATATATATATATATATATATATATATATATATATATATATATATATATATATATGTATATATGTATATGGGAGCTGATCCGTTGAGAGCACTAGCAAACTGGGTTAAGTTGTTAGCGCGATCTGGCCGTCCACGCCAGATCTGTGGACGGTCCAGATCTTTTTTTTGCGTTTTTTTAAGTCCGTCCGCTACATTATGTAGCGGACGATTTTTGGACAAAAATACCCTCCAGCTCCGTCCGCTACATAATGTAGCGGACAGATGCAGTACTTTTTTTTTCTCTCTCCTTTATTTGATTAATTTTCTGACATGTTTCATGTCCGCTACATTATGTAGCGGACTATATTTTGGAGACTCACCACCTCGTCTAAAACTACAGATTGAGAGAGAGAATTTGGTTTGTGACAAGACAATGAGGAGAATTCTTCATCTGAAACTAGACACCACACTCAACCATGGCATCTGAAATTTCTTTATCTGTAACCATGGCATGAAATTCCTTCACTCACCATCTTTAACCACCTTCAAACCCAGTTGCCATCGCAGGCGACACCATCATTTTCGACGAGGAAATTCCTTCACTCACCATATGAAATTCCTTCATTTGAAATTTCTTTATCTGTAACCATGGCATCTAACTATTCTGCCTCCACACCGGCGACGCAACACTGTCGCAGATCAGCCAATTGCCATCGCCTGCGACACCACCAAGACTACCCTTCCAAGGCCCCGCCAAGACGCCGAGACCCACCACTGCCTTCTCTCCTCTCGCCACCACTACTGGCGACGACACCACCCATTACTGCTGCAACCCATCACCACATCAAGGCTACAGCTGGTGATCTCGCCAGCGAAGTCCAGCAACCATCTTCAACCACCTCCATACCCAACACCATCTATTACCCAAATCCAAGCCCACAAACTCACGACCACCGTAGACCACCCATATTCCATCACCGGCAGCCGTAGGCCACCCATCTTCCACCTATTATGCCCACCATCATAAACCCCCCCACCACCATACAAAGCTCACGACTACCGGCCATCTTTCCTCCCAGCACATCACGGCATCGGCCACCATCACTGCATCAGCCACCACCACCCATCTTCCGCCTAATAAGCACGGCCGCCCACCACATGACAAGGAGATGAAAGAGAATTAGCACGAATTTGAGGACCTCGCATGGAGGCATCCTCGTCGCGAGGGCAGAGCTGTACATGAAGCGGGCGGGTGGTGGGGGCGCGTCTTCGTGGGTGTGTTGGTTATGGTGGTCGGGGCTTGGGGAGGAGGCGAACGCCTCTGTTGCAGCGATGCCAGAGTCGAGCTCGGCCGTGTTGTGGGCTGTTGTCATTGCTGCAGGAGGATGGATGGAGAGAGGAGAGAAGAAGAAGAAGAAGAAGAAGAAGAAGAAGAAGATGGAGGGGACATGAGAGGCAGACATGTCAGGAGAGAAAAATAGTCTGCCTCTGTCCGCTACATAATGTAGTGGATAGATTTATGTCAAAAAATTATCCGCTACATAATGTACAGACATGAAACATGTCAGAAAATTAATCAGATAAAGGATAGAGAGAAAAAGTACTACATCTGTCCGCTACATTATGTAGCGGACGGAGCTGCAGGGTATTTTTGTCCAAAAATTGTCCGCTACATAATGTAGTGGACGGACTTAAAAAAACGCAAAAAAAAGATCTGGACCGTCCACAGATCTGGCGTGGACGGCCAGATATCGCTAGCAACTTAACCCAGTTTGCTAGCGCTCTCAACGCATCAGCTCCCTATATATATATATATAACTGTAAGCCACACAACATGAGGAGGCCTTTAGAGCATCATATCGCACCTTGTTTGCGAGGTAATCATACCCTCATGTGATTTATGTAAATGTTGTGCGCCATGCACTTCTTCACTAATTTCTAGTAGTAGAATATGTGATACGTTTATGAAACTTTACTCACTAAATAGTCTAAAAGAAAGTGCTCAAAAGATGCATAATGATTCCTGACGTTATGACTATCGTAACACCTATTAATAACTTCATATTTTCTTGACATTTGAACAAGACAATTTCCTTCGGTTTTGTATGTTCTCTCCTGTTTGGGGAGCTTTTCTTCTCTTTGGAAGTGTTTTCCTCTCTTCGTAACAACTTAGACTTATTGATCGATCTCTACGGTTTCCGAGGGGATTGATTCATGGATGGGGGTTAGTGCCATTGCTGCATCTGTTTCTTTGCCCACTTCTTTGGTGTTGGAAAAATGACAAAATGAATGTAGAATGCCTGGGTCGAAAACTATGCACTCTTTTCTTAAGACAATATTATCTCCTTTTAGTTATGCACAGGGCCAGTTTAGTTTTACTACGAGATCACACTTCATGAGTAATAATAACTTTGCCTGACAAGATATAAGAATGATTTTCTGATAATTGTTGCAAAGTGATCACCGGACAAAATTTTTTAGAGAAAGAGAAAGAATAGAAATTCAGAGTGGACATATTTATAATACATCAACAGGTACCATGAACATGTACAATCGGTTAGAAATGTTAAATGACTCTACATATGCCGTTTAATAGTCATGCGGCACAAAGAGACACCATAAAGAGGTGTCATTTTAATTTATACATAAATAATTTTTTTGCAAAAGTTCAATAGTTATACCTCTTTAATTTATAATAGTCTGAATTTGTTTAAAAAAAAAAAGGCTTAACTCGGGGCAAGGGTAGCAGAGACGCACACGTACAAAGTGCGCCTAAAAGCACCAATGCCATATTTATGTCGTTGTCGTCACGTTGTTCGATGTGGTGTACTACACATGTGCAAAGGCATGTCCATGTATACTTTGTGTTACTTGAACAATATAACACCGCACATGTAACTTATATACCCACACCCTTTTCTTTTTTCAAGCAATGTGGGAATCCACATTACCACAATTTGAATTCCTTTTTTTTTTTTCATACTTTGAGACACTAGATCTCCTTAACCACTTAATGAAATTGAGTAATTCTATTTTGACATTACATCTTGTAGTGCAATCTTTAGGAATGCAAAGTCCAATTATTGAAATTTTCTTAAAATTTTTCCCCAATTTTTCAGAATTGAAAATTTTACATTTCTTAATTTAGAAAATGCACTTCTGTCTATCTTTTGATAGGTCCATCCAAGGTAAGATGTGTCTTTAAACTTGAACCTTTATATATAAAAATTGAAGTCAATTATAACACAAAGTAGCCTTAGTTTTAAATAAAGAATCCTTGGTGATTAATCATCAATATTATGTGTATATCTTTTCAACCAAAGTGTTCAAATAGCTAGACATCTATGGCCATGTGCTACATCTTAGGATTGTCATAAGTGCTATTGAGACAAGCTTAAATCTCAAAGAAGTGGCCCCACTTCCCACACTTGTATAGGTAAATCTAATAACGTGCACTTGTATGACCTGCACCCTCATGTAAGGTCATATGTAGATCTATTAAAGGAATAACTCATATCCTCCTCTTGTTCTCCGTACAAGTGCATACTACCTTGAGATGAAATGAAGACTTCATCACTTAGTAAATATGTGTTTATAAATACGACGTGTGTTTCAGTTGAACTAGAAGAAGACCAAAATTTACTCTAGTATCTAGTTAGTTTACACGTGCATGTTATCTCTCCTTCAAAAGCTTAAAACCATCTCCCTGGAATTCTTCCATATCACATCCTTCTTAGGCCTTTCGTAAAGGGATATGTCAAATTACCTTTAATTTGGAATTCACATAGGAAATGATAGAAATTCCTTTACTAAGTTATTAACGTAGCTATGTCTTAGACTTATATGTCTAGACTTTCCATTATACTGTATGCTCGTGTTAATGCTGCCTCGTTACGACAAACTATATAAATAGTAGGCATTGGCCTAGGGCATAAAGAAATCTCTATTAGTAGGTCTCTAATCCATTCGCCCTCGTTTTATTCCTAGTGCCAAAATTTAGACTCAATAGTAGAATGAGGAATCAAAGTTTGTTAAGCCCAAGAAACTGCACCTCTGCCCCCATGGTAAAAACCCAACAACTCGTGGACTTTATTTCATCCAAGTCCGTAATCCAGTTTACATATATGTATCCTTTCTAATATGGCAGGAAATTACTTATAAGTTATGCAAACTCTATTGTGTCGTTAACGTACTTAAGTACCTTAAACATCACATTCAAATGGACTTGCTCAGGGTTATGAGTAAGGATACCCAAAACACTAACCGCAAAGGTTGTATCTGGTCGGGGACACTGCATAAGATACAAAGAACTGTCAATGTCACACTAGAATACTCTAGTTGTGAAACACAGTTCCATTCATTTTCTCTTAACTTGATAGAATGGTCATATGGGATAGTAATTGTGGCAAATCTTCATGATTAAGTTTCTTTAGTACTTCCTCAAAATGATTAACTGTGACAAAGAAATAGAATTTAAGGATCTAATGATTTTTATTCCCAATATAACATTGGCTTCTCTATGTCCTTTATATCAAAAGATGAAGACATAAATGACTTTGCTTTGAACACAATATCTAATTTGTAACAAAGATAATGTATCATCAATATACAAACATGTCATAACAATGAGTCTATTTTCAAAGATAGATAAATGTGCACTTATCACATTTGCTTATCTGATCCATGGGATATAACAACTTTGTCAAATGTTCATGCCACTGCATAGGAGCTTGTTTTATACTATACAATGGTTTGATAAGTTTACAAACCTTAGTTTTTTGACCCTTTAGTACAAAACCTTCCCTTTGTTCCATGTACACCTCCTCCTCTAAATCACCATATAGAAAATCTGCCATGACATCCATTTGCTGATAGCTAGTTTGTTATAGACAATAAAGCAGATAATAATCTTATAGTTCTAATTCTAGCTACCAGAGCATACGCATCAAAATAGTCAATTCCTTCCACATGTTTGAAACCTTTGGTTACAAGACTTACTTTATATTTATGAATGCATCTGTCGGGCTTAAGCTTTCAGGCTTAAAGATCTATTTGCAGCTAATTAATTTAAATCTCGGTGGTAAATAAGTCAAAACCCAACTCTGGTTTGACATTATCGAATCCATTTCATCATTTACACCACGAGGCAAATTCTCGAGAATTTATGGCCTCTCAATAAGTCAACGGATCAGGTTCTACATTACATATGCAAGATGAGGTATCTTTATTTCTACAACCCTATACTAAAAATTGGTAGAAATTTAGACCAAAGAATTTTATGTTCTTACTCTCTTACTTATCATAAGGCTTGATCACCATGTTCCATTTATGGAGGAGCTTCAACTTGATCCTCGTTACTTTGTCTTCATTTATTCTTTTTCTAGAGAAGGAGTTCTAGAAGAATTCTACAACTCTAGATTCCAAACTAATATTTTGGCTAAGGATTTCATAAATTACATGGTGAGAAATCTATACTCCTTACTATGTTATGCCCTATGAAGACATATTCACTAGCCTTTCTCCCCAATTTGGGTTTCTTAGGATCTATTAGCCTACTTAATACTCAAAACCTCCACACATTTTGAAGTGTCCAAGAAAAGGTCTTCTCTTTTTTCAAAGTTCATAGAATTTGACATTAGTAACTTGATGGCATATACAATTAAGAATATAGGTAGCAGTCATAAGTGCTTCCCCCAAGTTCTTAGGCAAATAAGGAGTAAGCAATAATGTATTAACCATTTCTTGTGAAGTCTTAATTTTTTTTTCTTTCCCATACCATTCTTTTGAGGACTATTGGGAGCAGTAACTTGGTGAATAATACCCCAAGTTTCAAATAGATCATCAAGGGAGACATATTCAACTCTCCTATCCGATTGCAAGATTTTAATCTTACGAACTAGCTAATTCTCTACTTCCGCTTTATAAATTTAAATTTTTTCCAAAGTCTTGTCCTTAGTCTTTAGAAGGTATGTATAAGCATAGCGTTAACAATTGTTTGTAAATGTAATGAAATACTCCTCCGTCCCAAAAAAATTTGATTATATTTCCTTTTAGGGCTCTGCTCACTTTCCAAATTAGAAAAATTCATTAAATATTTTTCCATGTTTATCCTTTTACACTTTTTTTTACTCTATTTCTCACTCCACATTTAATCCTCCACGAACATATTTTCTCTCTCCTAACCCATTTTCTTATACCTTTTTTTATTCTATATCTATCTTCACATTTAACCATCCACCAACTCATTTTCTCTCTCCGACCCCATTTTCTTCCTCTCTCTCTCTCTCTCTCTCTCTCGGGGTAGAATGGGACATATATATATATATATATATATATATATATATATGACTTGAATTCTTAATATGTGTGCTAAGTGAAAATGAAGCAATTTTTTTTGGTACGGAGGGAGTATCTTTTACCACCCATAGTTAGATAACCTTCCATATTACATAAATTTGAGTGTATTAAATCTTATAATCATGCTTTCTATTCAACCCCTTTAAAAGATTTCCTGACAATTTTAGATTTTATATATGCAACCGAACATATTTCTAAACTATATGAAGTCTGCTGAGGTAATAATTCTATATTAATACCTCAGTAGTGCATTTATAATTAACACGTCCTAGTCTAGATTGCCATAAACAAAAGAAATAGTAATATTAGCAAATGTAGAGTTAATATTAATCATGGTATGCTTGTATAAGCCATTGGTTAAATAGTCTTTCCCAACATAGTTCCTACCCTTACTCGGGATAACAATATCTGCCTCAAACAAAATCTTAAAGCCAAATTCTGTTAAGCTGGTTGATAGACATAAGACTCCTCTTAATGTCGAGAACAAACATGTCCTACAAAAAGTTAACTTTTTGCCAGAGTAAAGATGCATCAATACTCTTTCTTTACCCATGACCTTAGCAGTTAAGGAATTTCCCTTTGAGAGATCCTATCTATCCACTAACGGTTTAAAATACTTGAATAGGTTCCTATTATTGGTGATGTGTTTGGTTGTTGCGAAGTCTAGCCACCAATCCTCATCATTTCCTATCACGTTTGCTTCAGACATCATCTTAACGAGATCCTCACTGACTATGTTGGCTTGGTCCTTTTTTTGCCTCTTTTACACTCGGCAATTCTTCTTGAAGTGCCCGGATTTACCACACTTCCAACAAGATATTTTAGGCTTGTTTTGGCCTTTGTTTGAAGTAGAATCTGGACCATATCAAACTTACGCTTGAAGCCACTAGAACAAGCATGATTTTGTGACAAGAGCCTTGGAGGATTTATGGTCCTTCAACTCAAACGTATCCAAGTTGCAAGAATTCTGTTCAACCTGGATGTGCTTGACCAATTCTTGCATAGTCATTGCATCTTTCTTTTGCTTCAACTCCTTTTGACACTATTTCCAAGTTATAGGCAATTAGAAACAATTGTAGAAACTTGGAGAGACTTGTCGAGCGAGTGGCCCTCAGATATGATTAAGTAGTTCATGGAACTGTGAAAGTAACAAACTTGCCATCTAATATACAAAAATCATACAACTTACTCCTAAGGAATTTTTTATTCTCTACATCCTCTGTTTGGTATTTACTGTTGAGATCAACCCGCAGTTCCTTTTCTTTACTGTGTTCATACTTCATCTCGTAAAGCACGCTATATAGTATCTCGTGCACGCTGTATAGTGTATGGGATAGCCCTCCCAGAATGTGGCCCTTACAGTAGACATCCTCTTCCTCCCATTTCTGGCGCTATTTTATGGTGGTCTGCTAGGTTGCTTCATTGGTAGATTCTTCCACAATTGGCTTTGGAAAATTCAGCATATATGCAATCTTCAAAGTGACGAGGAAGAAGTGTATCTTGCTCTTCCAATGCCAGAAGAAGAAGCCATTGACCATCACTGGTTTGATAATGTCATTGATCATAAGTACCTTTGTTGCGCTCTTCATTACTTCCATACTTTGTTAAGATTGTTGGAGAAAATCTAAAAAGAATGGAGAATGTTTGTATTGAATGCTATGCACTCTTTCTTTGAGACAATATTTATCTCCTTTAAGCCTGTACATGATAATAGCAAATCTGCCTCCTAAGGTAAAATAAACGACTTTCAGATGATTATTCTAGAGTGATTACTAGACAATTTTTTTGAGAGAGAGAATAATATTTCGGAATAAGAGAATTTATAATTCTGGCCAACATACCTATTTATAATGCACGAACATGTGCTATGAATAGGTGCATTCAGTTATGCTAGTTGCATGTGCCATTTAATAGTCATATTTTTACACCAAAAGACACCATGAAGAGGTGCCATTTGAAATTAAAGAGAAACAAAGCTTTGGTAGAAAAACAAACACTCACACCTTTTTAATTGATAACAATTTGAATTTGGCGAAAAAAGAAAGGTTGGGCTTTGGGCGAGGGCTCCTAGCAATAATGCACACGTTTGAAGTGCGATGTGCACCTAATAGTGCCTTTACATCGATGTCGCCTCCACTTGGCACCTACGTATAGTGTACCGCACATCTATGAAGGCATGTATGTTCATACTATGCCTTACTAGAAGAATGTAACACAACATATGGCTATTTATATTAACACAACCTTTTCATTTTCCAAGCAATGTGAGAATCAACATTACCCTTTCTTGTTCCTCATTTTTTCCGAACTTTGAGACACTAGATCTCTTTAACCAGACTAATGAGCGAATAAGTGATTCTTTTTGGACATTACACCTTGTAGTCTAATCTTTACGAATCCAAAATTATTGACAAATTTCCAACATTTGGTAGCCTGGGGAACTATGATTTGACAGTGCAATGATGATCTATGTTGAAGCCATAATTTTTGGTTTTATTTATTGTATTTGAGACAAATCTTATGATTGTGATTGTCTCCCTAGGGTTTGTTGCCCCTTTATGAAGGGTTGCTTTGTATTTCTTGAAATTTATATTCACATAATATCATTTGCGAGAAAAAAAACAATCCTTCTAAGATTAAGATGATACAAACCGAGTGTCCTAAGTCATATTAGGTCGTACTTTTCTAAGATCAAGATGATATCATGCTCTCTACTTAACGGGCCCGATTAAGCAAGGTGCGTTACTCCTAACACCTTCTACCTCTATTAGCTTTTCAAGCCAATTTTGAAAGTGAGCGAACTAATTTGATGGCATTCGCACTTGAATGCTAAGAAGACTTCTATTGTTGGTAAAGACACTTAAGATTGCATTAACCTTCTATAAACAAAGTGATGTAAAAATGACAAGCCTTAATACACAAACGTCGATAAATGCGGTTTTCATGATACTATTCTAAATTTCAGCAACATGTAAGGCCGTAACATATAGCACATTGTTGGTTCTGTTTTTACCAATTACACGAAGTAGTTTGGTGCAAGTTTTTCCAACTTAACAACAAGCGACATAAATGTTTTTGACCTTTCAATTATCCTTTTTCTCACCCTCCAACCCACACAAACACTCCCTTTCTTCAACCACGTAAATGGACTCAACATGAGGTCTCCAAATTGTCACAAATTACTTTGTAAATATTTAGGAGGGTAGTCATCTTTTGATCAAGTCTCTTTGGATCGGTATGAATGATTTGGTTTTGATGGAGAGGTGCTTAGAACGGTTTGTGCAAGTCGACTAATAATACATGATGATTCAAAAATAAGGACGATGGTTATGCTAGTCTAACCCCCCCCCCCCCCACACACGTGTGTGTGTGTGTGTGTGTGTGTGTGTATATATATATATATATATATATATATATATATATATATAACAAGAGACATATTCACCATTTTGAAACGCGTCTCTATTTTTTTAGGGACTATTACTGAAACACTTACTAATAATCATATGCCCAAATTTAATAGCGGCTAATATTTCTAAGCCTAATATTATGTGATAACTAATTTTAAGTATTCTAAGATTGTACCTAACTGATTATAATGTTACAAAATGTTCATATTTAGAAATAAAAAAATCACATTTATGATTCATATATTCATGACCAATTAAAACTAGTCATGTTGTCGTGCGTTGCACAAGAGAGCCATGTATTGTTACTATAAATTGCTATTACAAAACAATAACAAGGGACAATGCTACTGTATAATAGTTAACAACGATAGTGTGTGATAATAAACACAAAGCAATAGTACATATTTGGATTTAGTTTTTGCAAACTAACCAACAATTGGAACTAAAAGAAAACCTCATAATAGGAGTTGCCATTTTGTCTTGACATCCAGCTATTCTAACTCTAAGTCATATAAAGCAACAATAGCAAGCAAAACTCTTATTGAAGTATGTTTTACTACATGAAAAATATTTCATTGTAATCAATACCTTCTCTCTGAGTAAAACCCTTAGCTACCAACCGTATTCTATACCTTGCATCTTCTGTTCCAGGAATTCCCTCCTTCTTCTTGTAGACCCATTTGCAACCAACAATCTTCTGGCCCACAGGTGGTTTCACTAATTCCCATGTTTGATTCTTGTAAAGAGATTCCAGCTGGACTCATAGCAACTATCCACTGCACTGATTATGTGCTTTTGATGGCCTCTTTATATGTAATAGGCTCTTCAACCTCAATACTTTCTACCACACTAAGAGCATAAGCAACCACATCCACATATCCATACTTCTATAGAGGTTGAATTTCTCTTTTCGGTCTATTTCTGGCAATATTATACTGCCATTCCTGAAGTTCTTCATTCTCCACGATAAAATAAGATCCATCTTCCTCATTTGTAGGAATTATAGGCAAAGAACCTTCTCCCTAACACCGTGGTCTTTTTCTGCTACTATCAACTCCTTCTTCTTCGAAAGTATTAAAGACTCATCAAGGTCACATCTCTGCTAATTAGGAACCTGGATGACTTAAAATCAGGACACCACAACCTATACCATTTTACCCCACTTGCATAGCCTAAGAAAATGCACTTCTTTGCTCTTGGCTCAGGTTTACCATTATTAACATGAGCATAAGCAGGACAACCAAATATCCTCAAGTTTTTATAATTAGCATGCTTACCAGACCAAACTTCTTCAAGAGTCTTGCAATCAATTACAACTGATTGAAACCTATTTACCAAAGATGCAGCTGTGTTAACAGCTTCTGCCCAATATTCTTCGATAACCCGGTATTTGAAATCATACATCGAGCCTTATCAAGAAGAGTCTTATTCATCCATTCTGCAATCACATTTTGCAGTGGCATTTTCTAACAGTGCGATGCCTCACTATGCCTTCATTCTTGCAAAACTCTGTAAACTCATCGAAGAAGAATTCCATGCCATTGTCAGTCGTCAAGCCTTTAATTTCTTTGTCATTCTGTTTTTCAATCATCATTTTAAACTGCTTCCACTGAACAAAGACATCACTCTTCTTTTTCAAAATGAACACTCAGACCTTTCTTGAGAAGTTACAATAAAGGTCAATATATATCTACCACCACCCTTAGAAGGAACCGTGGAAGGACCCTAAAGATCTGAATGCATTTAATCCACTGTACCTTTGGTGGTATGAATAGCCCGACTGAATTTCACCCTGCACTACTTCCCGAAGACATAATGCCCACACAAAAGCTTCTCGGTTTTCTTGTTTCCCAACAAACCTTGTTTGCTCAGCACATCCATACCTCTCTCACTCAAATGCCCAAGATGCATATGCCAAAGCTCGGAAGCTGTTGTTCCTGCTCCTGTAATTGAGCTACCCTGCAACAAGTAGAGACTATTTTGTTTAAACCCTTTCATTACAACAAGAGAACCTTTCGCTATCCTCATAACTCCACCTACAGCCCGATAGCTACAATCATTAGAGTTAAGAGTACCCAAAGAAATCAGATTTTTCCTCAACTCTGGAACATGCTTGACATCAGTCAAAGTTCTCATAATACCATCATGCATCTTAATTTGAATTAAACCTATCCCAACCACTTTACAGGCAACATCGTTTCTCATAAGAACTTTACCATCATCAAATGAATGATAAGTGCCAAACCAATCCTTATTGAGACACATATGATAAGAACAACCCGTATCAAGAATCCACCCTTTATCCGAGGAACTGACAGTACATGAGAGAACATCCATACCATCAGAATTATCTTCTACTACTCCAGCATCAGTTGTCTTGGAATTATCCTTTTTCTTCCCTTTATGCTCTAGAAAATTCTTTCTATAATGCCCTTTCTTGTGACAATGATAGCATTTTAATTTTCTGGACATTGACTGAGACCTCAATCTTCCTTTATTTCTAGACTCAGCATGGTCAGTGCTTTGGCCTCGAGCCATCAGATCATCACCATGTTCTTCTTCCCTATTTTCTGAAACCTTCTTCCTTAATTCTTGAGAATTTATCACAGCCTCGATCTCCTCCATAGAGATATTAGTTTATCCCATATAATAAGGTAGTAACAAGATGTTCATATGACGGAGGTAAAGAACACAACAACAGTAAAACTTTATCTAATCTTCAATCTTGATATTAATATTTTGCAGGTCTAGTATTACCATGTTATATTCATCACGATGATCATTGATCGACGTACCTTCTTTCATCCGAAGAGTATACAGCTGTTGCTTTAAATACATGCAATTTTTTAGAGACTTCATCATGTATAAACTCTCCAATTTCAGCCACAATCCAGCTGCAGTCGTTTCTTGAAAAAACTTTCACAACACGTTGTCGACTAAACACAGCAACAGGGAACTATGGACTCTCTTCAACATGTCTTCTTTTTCATCAGTAGACATCATATCAAGAAACCCTTGTTTCCCTTTAACGCTTTGAATAACCCTTGCTAAATTAGAACAACACTCATCTTCATCCTCCATAAACTGAAATCGTTCAATCCATCAAACTTCTCTAAATCATACTTCGTCGAAGTATTTGGCGTTATTGCAAGGTGCTTTCAATTACCATGAACCTCAGCTCTGATACCACTTGTTAAAGAATATACTAGATTTCTCACCAAGAAATAAAGAAGAAAATCAGAAAATAGAGACACACAAGACACAAGATTTACTTGGTTCGGCGAAACCATACTCTACGGTGGTAGCAGCGATTTCACTATCTCTGGCTATGAAAATTACAAATCTTTGTCTCTCTCAACAAACTCTCTTAAGGAATAACTCTTCTCTCTTGTACTTGAAACACAATACAAGACAACATATATAGTTTGAGATAAGTAGTGACTTTCTCTAAATAACCAATGTGGGACAAGACTTATATACTTAGGGTCCAGTTATAACCTTCTCTGAATAACTGATATGTGATACCCACACATTCCAAATTCTTTATTCAAGACATATTATCACAGATGGTGTAGGGTTTGGTTGAAGATGTTGGTTTTGGACGTTGGTGGTGGTTATGGTTGGTAGTGGTTTATGGTGGTGGATTTGATGGGGTAGTGATGGTTATGAGCGGTGATTTACTGAGATGTCTTGTTGATGGTGGTAATAGTTGAGTTAACTCAGTGGTTGTGGTGGGCCAGAATGGGTGGGGATTTTGGGCTGAGCAATGGAGTGGTAAGAAGTGGTGGTGGATGTGGGAACAGTGGTGGTTAATGGTGTCAACGGTGGAGACGGGGAGAAGCCTAGGCACTTCTTTTATGCAAGTATCTATACATACTGGGGCCATACTAGCATTTTCGCAATAGAGTTTAATGACATTAGCCAAAAATATACTTTTTGAACCGGTCAGACTGACATAGTTTTTGTACAATATTTGATATATTTTTTTTCACGAAGTATTCGGTTTTTAAACTTCATGTTCTTAATTATCCTGATAGCTAGTAGCTTGCACCAAGCATATCTTAGTACAATCATGAGCCACTATATCATTATTACTTGCTCTCTCGTTCTTTTTCATGGCTGTTTTCACCCTCAAAGCAGACATTTTTACGTATATAATAACATGATTTTTTTTTATATTTAATATACGCACAAATTGAGTAAAGGAACACAGGGCAATGATTGGCAGGTTTTATGAGAAAGACAACTCAACTTTCCAGGGTCCGCATAATAAGATTTGATTTGGAAATTGCCTTATAGGAGTAATATTCTTGTCTTTTCTGAATTTTTGGCCAGTCAGTCAACCAGAAGAAAGAGCCGAGAGTGGCCATTTTAGCTTAGTACTCAATTTCTACAAGTAAGAATTTTCTAAAGTCAAATTGGGGAGATATTCCCAATGACTATTTAGCACCAAAATTTCTTTTTCGAGTCCAATTTGATTGTTCCATGTAATGATTAATCTTTGATGGCTAGTTGATAGACATTAAATGCTCACATGCTCTCACTTGGACGTGAATCGTCTGGATGTGATTTTTTGGGAAATTCGGGAATAATTTGTTATTTATGGAGTAGTCTACAATGAGTGTTATTTGCTGATTGTTATGAAGTGACTAAATTAACCTATGCTCCTTTTGAAAATGAGGAAGACTGTACCTACCTTAGAGTAAAGATTTGATATTTGGCCGCCGTACAGAGAGTTTCTGACCTCGCCGTTGAACCACCAGGGGGTGGGGCATAGGGCGATGAGAGAAGAGCAGAGAGGAGAACCGGGAAACATTTGTTTCATTCTCAAGTTTTTAGTGCTTTTGGAATAACGTAGTAAACTGTATTCCGTCATCAGAACTCTAAAAATTTCAGCTATTAGAGAATAAAAAAATTAAACAAAGTGAAGGTGCACACAGAGAGAGAGAGAGAGTCTATTCGAAGCTCTTCTTATCACTGTCGTCCTCCTGATGCAGAAGGATTAGCCATTTGTTGTTGATGAGCTACGCATCTTTCAACTTCTTTGTGTCCTTTAGGACAAACGAGTTTCCTTGTGACGAATGAATCTTTCCATCCTCAATCTCATTAAGATTCATGTATCTCTCTTGTCTCGTGCTCATACATACATGCTACTAGTTTCCCACGTCTGTGTTATGTTGATGACTCCACCACGGATAGCCATATTCAATAAACTCACACTTCGGTGATTTAGAGTCAAGCTTCTCCCAAACTCTCTATCAACATGAGCACAAGCATTGAGGCCAAACTTTTAGAAAGGAATAATAAATTAATCATTGATCAGCCATACCTCCTTCAAAAGCAGGCGATGGACCTCTATTTACCAGATATACATTAGTGTTGTAGCTGCTGCCATAAATGCATAGATAAACCAGCGTGTACACTTACCCAACATGCGTGCTCTAGAATGGTTATGTTCATTCTTTCTGCAGCAAGTACTTGTCGCTAATAATGTAGTTCTACATGTAAACAATTTTTATCTTTCCATTCTCGGAAGGGAACCTCACAGAATTTTCATGAACAAGATCAAATAAGGTTGTAACGTTCACGAGGTTCCCCCCCCCCCCCCCCCCCCCAGCCACCACCACAACTTTTTGGTTTGATTGGTTTAGTTTTAAGAGGTGTGTCTGCATTTACACAACACTGTAAAGTGTGTTTAAGGCGTCAAAAACTCTAGTACGGTTGGGTACTGGTTGGACATGATTGCATGTGGGATAAACACAGCACATTAGCTAGCTCATAATAGTTGCTTGACCAACATGAGCCCCATTTTTCTCTCAATTACCACCAAGTAGTGCGGACATCACATGAGATGACCCCGAAAGCCCAACCTCCCCAATATGCATAGAGCTAGCGGCTTTTTCCAGAAAAGTAGGAGAACGAATTGGTCCCTGTAGTTGCTCTCTTGACAGATTAAGATAAGATGGTCCCAGTATTGATTGCCATGTTAATAGAGTCGCTGGCCAGTTGCTTTTGGGGATCCGAATCTTTTCTGAGAGAGATCAAAGAACATGAAACTGTACCACATGGGACATGCTACCTTGGCCTCTGTAGGGCTATTGACGCCAAATTTAGGACATCTGCCGTAAGTTAGCAGAGTTAACCCTTTAGCTTTGCTTGCCTCGACTCTCTCGCATCACACACTATGTCCATCTCTTGTTATGCTTTTCGTACTTTTTATGACGCTAAACCTTTATTTATGCAACAGTAAATTAGTTAGCAAAACAAAGTGTGCGAGATCGTTATAAAATGTCGTTTTGCCCTCGGTATAATTAGTTCTTGTTGGAGCCCGTGTTATAGAATCTTGAGGTAAATATATTTTACCCTGCATAGTGGCTGACCCTCACAAATTGGGGTCGCAAGTCTAGACCAATGAAGCTGGTATAATCAGCTGTGAGAATTTTAGACCTAAATCTGGTAATTTGCATGATTGTTCTACAAATCTGCAAGGGAGGCAATGAATTGAGCTGTTCTTGTTAAGGACCACAGCATGGACAAGTTAGAAACCAAGGGAAGTACATATCATTGCGGACCACCGATTGTGCGGACCACGCTAACCGGCATTTCCCTCGTGGCCAGGTTAGCATTTCCCTCGTGGCCATCGATCTATCACGAGAATTATATATATGTTCTCTCTCCTTTTGGCTTCTGAGTTTCCTCGAATGGTTAGTTATCCTCGCAAGAAGGATAACCGTTGCAAGGTCGCATTCCATTGCCGTGGCAAATTGTGACATTAGCATTCCTTTCGAAAAGCAACTTTATGGCATGAATCGGTACGTGTAACACTTGAACATGGATCTACTGGTTCCTGAAGATTTTATCGTTTGGGGGTTAATTGGCTAGCATGTGAATCTGCTTTCTTAATCATCGTTGAATAGTCACAAGGAATAGTCCACGAGAGATGTTCTTTCGAAAGTCCCAGAAGAGGGTCGAAGATGCGCTTTTTAAACACTTTTGGAACTTCACAACTTTCATGATGTCTCTCTTCCCCCCCCCCCCCCCCTCCCTCTCTCTCTCTCTCTCGTCCCTCTCTCCCCCTCCCTCCCTCCTCTGTGTGTGTGTGTGACCGACTTGATGTGGATGTTCTGGGTGGGGGGAAATAGGTCCATGAGAGAGCTTGAAACGACTCAATCGAGGAGTACGAGTCAAAACTGTTTCGATGCTCTTAACATCAACCCATGTGAGCAGATAGTCATGGATTGACGAGAATACTGCAAAACAACATATAGTGTCCAGGTACCTGGATCAATCTGATTAACCTAGGAAATAATTTCTTCAGCAAAACAAAGGAAACTATTAAGGGAGCATTAAAATACTGTATCAACAAGATTATCTGTCAATCTTGTCTGGTTAGTCCTGGCGTGCTCCTTCCCGTGTGTGTACGTGACCCTTATCACAAAACAATGTCATTCATCACATGCAAGGCATCATCAACTAGTCGGTGAAAATCCACAACAATATCTTGCCCCCTTTATCAGAAATGGGTCAATGTGTAGCCAGAGAGAGAGAGAGAGAGAGTGGAGGGACCGTCAGATATATGGCAGGAGTCGATTTCACACATGGCTCTAATTGCGCTGTGTAAACAAACAAGCTTCAGCGCTCCTACTAAGAGAGGATGAGTTGAAATTGAGTTGTTAAAGAGGAGCATCTACACCAAATCTCACCCCTCCAAATCAAGACCCTATTGGTCCATGTGGCATCCATGACACAAATTCCTTCCCCAATCGTACTAAGGTTGTCTGGTCCATATTCAGATTTTGAAATGAAAACACCAAAATATTCACTCAAATCTGTCCTTCAGACCACTACATTTATTGATGATGGAGCGCCCACCATCACCACCACCACCACCAACACCAGGACCATCTCTCTCTCTCTCAGTTCATCTCTGAGATTACATTACAGAGCGCATGCCCGCGACTTCAGCTGCTATGTCGCGCTGCTTTCAAACAGGAAAACAACTTCCCCTTCCTAACATACTCTCCTATTTTTAAACCCTTTATGATACAATAGTTGCATGACGTTCCTATATATATATATAGGGAGCTGATCCGTTGATAGCGCTAGCAAGTTGCTAGCGCTGTTTTACCGTCTGCAACATTATGTAGTGGACGGTTTTTCATCGTCCAATACATTATGTAAGGGACGGGTGAAAAAAATACTGGTCGTGGCACGGGATCTGCCCGTCCATTCTTGCGCGTGGACGGCCAGATCGCGCTAGCAACTTGGGTTAAGTTGCTAGCGTTATAAACGGATCAGCTCTCATATATATATATATATATATATATATATATATATATATATATATATATATATATATATATATATATATAGAGAGAGAGAGAGAGAGAGAGAGTGGGGAAAAGAGCATTTACCCGTGTCACGGGCCAGTAGCTATGCTATATAACCTTACAAGGGACTTACCCTCCTAAGCAGATTAATAGACTCCATACAGTAGCCTTGAGAATTTCAAACTCACAAAATGTCGCTTTCGGGCACAAAGAACTTCTTACAACGTTTCTGTTTTGATGACTTCCAGACAAATACAGGTAGCGACAGTGGCTTCTTCTCCAGTGATCTCCTCCCATCCCTTGGAGCCAGCATAAACCGAGCAACAAAGCTTCGAAACTACATAGTTTCCCCATTTAATCCCAGATACAGGTGATAACCTTGTCCCTGCTCACCAAAGGCCTTCTTTTTTCACTTAACAGGCATCCCTTCACCATTTTCTGTCCTTCATTTCAGGGCTTGGGAGATGTTTCTAGTCGTACTAGTCATTTACTCTGCCTGGATTTGCCCATTTGAATTTGCATTTTTGACTTACAAACAAGATGCACTTTTCATCTTTGACAACATTGTCAATGGCTTCTTCGCCATTGATATCGTTCTCACATTCTTTGTGGCATACCTCGACAGCCGATCGTATCTACTTGTTGACGATCCCAAGAAAATAGCAATTCGGTAACATGCAGCACTTTTTTCATGCTATTCACTGTATTGTTTTACCAGCGAACTCCTCAAACTAATTTCATATAACCCAATTTTGTTAACAGATACATGTCAACTTGGTTTATTTTCGATGTCTGCTCAACTGCACCATTTCAACCTATCAGCCTTCTGTTCACAGATCATAGCAAAGGTCTCGGCTTTAAAGTACTCAACATGCTCCGACTCTGGCGTCTCAGGCGAGTCAGTCACTTGTTTGCAAGGTTTGCCATATAATTCAATCCTGTCTTACCTTTTTCAGCAAATTTTAGATATATATACACTGGAGAAACAAAAAAACTGACCTTTTCTGGTTTGTTTTCCTTAAGACTTGAAAAGGACATCCGCTTCAACTACTTCTGGACTCGCTGCACAAAGCTCATCTCCGTAAGGCCCAACAAATTTATTTCAAAGGTCATACCTTGGGCATACTAGCCATTTATAAAAGTGATCAACTTAAACGCTTTGGTTTCAGGTGACACTGTTTGCGGTACACTGTGCCGGATGCTTGAACTATTTGATCGCAGACAGATATCCTGATCCCAAGAGAACATGGATTGGTGCAGTCTACCCAAATTTTAAAGAAGAAAGCCTCTGGGACAGATACATCACTGCAATGTATTGGTCAATCGTGACCCTGTCCACAACAGGCTATGGGGACTTGCATGCTGAAAACCCAAGAGAGATGCTGTTCTACATCTTCTATATGCTATTCAACCTGGGATTAACATCCTACCTCATTGGGAACATGACAAACCTTGTAGTTCATTGGACCGGCCGCACCAGAAAATTTGTAAGTTCTCTCTTTAATTTTCTGCTATTTCCCAACAGTTTCACCTGCTAAAGAAATGTAAAGCTTCACCATTTAAAGTAAAGACCACAAATGTATCACAACTAATTGCATTTCGAACCAACAGTTACTTTTAAGTCGTAGAAACTAGAAAACTTGCTTAGATTCCAAGTATTTTAGATTATTACACCATAACAAAACTTTCAAGGCAGCCAACGCAAGAAAGTAGGGATTAACTACGAACAATTCTCTCGACATGTTCCAAATGAACAGCAGGATATACCTGAGCATGATACAGAATTTCAACAATTAAATTTAGCAACTACTACAGAAATTGTATATGCATCAAAACTATATATTTGGTGACTCAAGAGAAAAAAAAATTATTCACTTTTTGTCTTTTCACTCCTCTTTCTTTCCCCCCCCCCCCCCCTTTTCCCACTCAACCCCACCCCATGTAAACGCAAACACATATATACTGTGATAATTCTAAGAACCTTGCTTCTGGTGCTGCTGCAGAGGGATACAGTCAGAGCTGCTTCAGAATTTACCAGGCGAAATCAGTTGCCCTCGCATATAGAAGATCAAATTTTGTCACACATATGCCTCAACTTCAAAACAGAAGGATTGAAGCATAAAGAGACCTTGAGTAGCCTACCAAAGGCCATACGTTCAAGCATTGCACAACATCTCTTTTTCCCAATAGTTCAGAACGTTCATCTATTTCATGGTGTTTCTTATGACTTTCTTTTTCAACTGGTAACCTTCTTTTCTCTCCTTCGTTCCTCACTTATCCGTGCTTGCAAGATAAGAATGTATTCATCTTTGACATGGAGGCTTAAAACGAAAATAGAGCTAGAGCTTAATGGTAGAATACACGTGACTTCACCTCATAATATGCAATATACCTCTTTGTAAAAGGTGTCGGAAATGGAAGCCGAGTATTTCCCACCCAAGGAAAATGTGATTCTACAGAATGAGGCTCCAACAGATCTGTACATAATAGTCTCCGGAGCAGTGGTGAGCAAGCAATTTTTTTAAAATAGTCTGTATGTTCTCAATAATGCTCATTTCTGACATATATGGAGCGAACTTTTGGGTTGTAGGATTTCATTGCAAATATTGGCGGGCAGGATCAAGTAAGTATTTTCCGATCACGAAATTTTATATAAACAGAACAAGGAAACAGCTGAAAAACAATGCATCATTTCACATGTACAGGTACTTGGAAGGGCTATTGCAGGGGATATGTTCGGCGAGATAGGGGTTTTATGCCCTAGGCCACAGCCATTCACGGTTCGGACCACAGAGATTTCTCAAATACTACACCTGAACAGAACTACTCTGATGAATATCATCAAATCAAATGCAGAAGATGGACGCATCATAATAAACAATCTTTACCTGGTATTTATGACAATTCACACATTTATCGAGTAAGACGAGCTTCTCCAGCTTTATCCTTCTTTTTTGTAACAACAAGAGGCTATTATGTGGATTCCATTTGCAGAAGATGAGAGCATTGGAAAGCTTTGGGGTCACAGACCAACACAAGGATCCAGATTTGCTGCTCAGTGAGTGGCTTGATGGGGGACCAAAAGGAGATAGCTGTTCTCATGCTGGACATCAAGAAAGTTCATATGGGGATTCTTTCATACAGGAGCCAAGGGATGTGAATTTCTTCAATTCAGAAGCTTTAGAGAAGGAAAAGCCAGGAAACACGTGTATCATAAATACAAGTGGAAGGGATGTAAGTTCACCAGCCGAGGATGGCCAGACAGCTCTTCATAATGCTGCTTGCAAGGGGCAACCTGATATGGTAAAGAATTCGCTTGAAGAAGAAGCAGATATCAACAAACCAGATGCTAGAGGGTGGACACCAAAAGCTTTATCAGTACAGCAAGGAAACAAGAGCATATGTAACTTTCTACAATGTCATGAAAATAGAAGGATTTTAGATGAGCACAAAATAGAGTTCCCTTGGCCGGGAACAGTTGACAACACCAGGAGTGGTCAACTCGAACCTACACGAAAGAGGATGTTAAGTTGTGCCGATTCTCATCTAAGAAAATCCACAGTACTAGGATCAAGCAACTCTAGCTGCCCTTCTGATACAAAAGTTAGTAGATTGTGTAGAAGGAGAGTCACCATTCACTTGAAGTTTCAAAATGAAAATGCAGGACAAAAGCAGATGGGGAAGCTAATACTCCTACCTGATTCACTAGAAGAGCTAATGAGAATTGCAGGTAAGCATTGTTCGACGTACAAGAAACTTGATCATTAATCTGAAATTTCAAAGTACGAATTTGTTAGTTTGACTAGAATTAGAATATATTCAAGAACATCAGAAAATAAAATGCCAGCCAACAAAGTTCAAACCTTGAAAACTAAGAGGCTGTAGTGTTCATATGATTCATGCTTTCTTCTTGATACTTTGTATTTGTCACCCAGGACCTTGTGGAACTGCAGGTCAGAAATTTGGAGGCTACAACCTTGCAAAAGTTGTAAATTCAGAGAATGCAGAAATCGATGACTTAGGGGTCATTCGAGATGGGGACCATTTGTTTGTCATTCCAAATGAATGTGAAATTAAATATTGCAATGAGTTGTAACCACTACTGAAGGCTACATAGTAGACATGCCGAGAGCTTGTAGCTTCAATGAAATTGTATACTGAGATTAGAAAAGCAGGCTACATCAATCAATATTTGGCTATCAAGTTATAAAATATATTGAGAAACTGAAGTAGTCGGTTACATGGCTTCTTTCCACCCATTACAGAAACTCTCTCCAATTATTTCGTTGAAGCTACTGAGGTAAAGACATCTAGCAAATTTGCAATCATCTGGTAACGTATACGGTTAAAGACTTGAAGGATATTTAGAGTTCTCCATTTTGACAAAAATAATACAGACCGATCCACTCATGCAGTGTAGAAGAAACAATGAGTTGAGCACCTCTAATATCTCTCACTATGGCCAGGCACCCCTTTCCTTGAGATGCAACAATGAGACCATGCACGATTTCAATTGGCAATCAATGTGTGCCCACCGTCATATGATTTACAGGTCATGATAGTTTGTTCTACATTCAGAATACTATTCCCTCTTAGTAGTTCTTTGAATAGGAAAGGGATGAGCTTCTGTGTTAAAAACAAACTCATCCAACGGAATAAGACTGCTGTCTCCAAACAGCAAGTATAAATACTTCAGTGTTTCACCCAAGAAAAAAGTCTCCATCTTGTCCCTTTTATGAGGAGGAATCACAGTGACATCATCTAGAGAACTGTAACCTCCAGAATCAACCTTTGTATACTTTTCAAATGCCTCAAAGATTTCCCAACCCCATTCACGATATCTGCAGCAATAATAGTAAACAACAGCAATGTGTTAAATCTCAAGAAGATGCAGAAGTTTAATTATGCCAAAGATTATACAGGAATCCAAAATTTTGGCACATACTTCGGATCTTCTGTTATACGATACAGAACAAACAATGATTCAACAGTTTCAGGGCGCAAAAGATTGTGACGGTCAGCATGTTTGATGCTGATGTCATTTACATATTCAGAACTCTTGTTTCCACCATCAAGCCCTCCTTCAGAGTTTCCCTGCATAACGTAGACCCAGAAATCAAGTCTCCAATCCAATGGTTAGGAACTTCAAATGAAAGAAGGAGACTGCAACGGAAGTGGACAAAATAATGTTCCACCTTCTGCATACATGTATCTGCTGCACCTAAGAAGCAGATATGTTATCCAACTCACCTCTATATTGAAGTAAGCAATTTCTGGAGCAAGACCAGTAGAAGTTACAGAATACATCTCGAAGCATGTTTTAACCAGATCCTCCGCAAGCTTCAAGTTTTCTAGATCTTCAAAAGTAAGCAAGTTTCTTTTCATCGCTTCTTTCTTTGTAATGCCTTTGGTGGCACCAAGCACAAGAGTTCCGGGCAGGAAACACACCTATACATAGTAGTCAAGTATTGCGGTATCAAAAATATGGACTACAAAGTGTTGAGAGGCACGAAGGAGCCTGCTGACATATATTCCACCTTCCAGAAAAGAAAAAAAGATGGTCCTTGCACCCTAAAAAATTTAACCCGGAGATTCTGAGATAAATTTAACCTAGAACGAAAATACAACTGCGTAACATTACAAACTATCCAGGAGAACTTCCAGAACTTTAAAAGAGAGTTACCGCACATTATGTCCTAAATATCGCCAACTATACTAACTTAATGCTCAATTTTGGTCATAAATGATAAGAGAAACTAAACATAAAGTTTTAATTCCTAATCAACTAATAAAAGACCAATTTGCATCATACTAAACAAAACAAGGACGACTTACCAGGTGATCCATTTTGGGACTAAAAGAACCTTTAGGCCCGTAAGGCAATTCCCCCACGAAAAGCAAGCCATTGGGGATAGATTTCTGAACTAGAAGATGCTTGACACCTTTCATTGCTTCGTCATACATTTCATACAAGTACGTCCAGTTACTTGCTCTATTTTGAAGCCAAACTTTAATAAGGTACTCATAGTAGCTATCACCCCGAGATCCCAATCTAATAGTATCTCCACTGAATTCACCCGAATGAGGACTGCAGTCATAAGAAGAAGAAACAAATAAATAACCATGATATACCTCCTCCTACAAAAAGATATGTCTACCCACCAATCCTTGAAGCCATGCTGAGAAAATAAAATTTGTCAATAAAACTCCACCAGCTTAGCTATATAGCAAACAACAAATGACTCATTTAGTAAATTTTCTCATTCTCGACTTTCGCTAGGTACTCTCAGAAGAATATCAAAAAGCATTTGGCTGACAAGCTATTTTTAAAGAACCTAACTTCTTTTTGTTTAACTTCAAGTTCTGTTTTCAAAATTCTTGTATTAACACCAGTATACATCTACTGATCAACAAGTATCCATTTATAAGGTCGCTATTTACTCTGGTTGTTCAAATTAGCAAATACGAAGGGGTAGAGAGAAAGGATTATGATGAAATGTATACACACTGGACCAAAAATCTGATGACTCACCTCACCGAAGCCCCTTCCTCCATCGACCCCGCCGGGAAGCAAAAACGTGTCGAAAAAGAACAATGTAATCAAACACTTTGTTCTCTTCCCTTTTACTGGTTGCAGAATAATATATGGTTACCTAACATACCGTTGGAACTATGAAGATAATAGTAACAAGTAACTTTATTATGCTTATCAACACTTCATTTGCTGCTGAAAGTGAAACAGAGACATTTTTACTTTCTAGCGACAAAGAGACTTGTGTTATACAAAGAAGCACTATATTAGCACACTCATAAACAACCAATCCACTCCACAGCCTTTAACATAGATAATGTGATTTGGGAGTGCCTCAGTTGATCTAAGGAGTGCATTTATCACTTCCAATAGGAATATTAAAACCACTGGTCCACGTCTTTGTATTATCAACATGCAATTAATGACCACAAGGCTATGTGGAAATATAGGGAAGCTACTTTTTGCAACAAAATTGGATCTATGTAAGAAGCGTGGAGTACAAGTACAAAAAATGAGATAAAACTGTAAGTCAAAAACCGAGGAAACAAATCCCAACTTCTAAAATAGCAAAAGCCCTACCTGCCTAGTCACAGAATGATTGGACAAGCTCAGGCATGAACAAAATTATCTGTCTGTCAACTTGAGCATCAAGAGTGAGAAAAGTTCAGAGGATCACATCCTGATAGGTGCTTAAGCTTGTGTATCTTATAATGACATTATCCAGAGCAGATTTGTAACCCTGTGATGACGCGGGGCCTGTGATGACCCCCTGCGGGGGGGGGGGGGGGGGGGAGAGACATGAAAAAACTTTAACAATCTGTTTCTTGAAGGAAAAATAGCGTAGAAGTTTATGGTTTATAGTTTCTTCTTCTTTTCTTGTTTAATGTAGTATCTACTTTTCTTATTCATTTCTTCATCATAAGAATAAAGCATCACTGCCACCATTTTCCACCATGGCCCTCACTCTTCACCTCCTAACTCTGCAACTAGAAAATTAAGAAAGAAAAACGAGAGAGTTTCTTAATATTTCATTCCCGTCATCTGATCTAAGTATTTGCTGGAGATAAAAACTCACCAAAACAATGAACCCATCATGGTGGGCAGAATAGAGGCTCTAAACGGTGGCGTGAAACCCAGCCCATCAGCCGGGACAAGGACAACAATCACAATTGAGTTGATCTCTAACACCTTCTCACTCAAAACCATATAATTGTAAACAAAAAGCAACAGGAGCTCCTAATCCGGGCAGTGATCTATCTAGCCCACTGCCCTATCCACTCGCCAAACACCGTATAACCATTTCAGCAACCCATATCTTTCACAACGGCTTGGTCATAAGCTTCTCCAAAAAACAGATTAAAGTTATCAAGCAAATATGATAACTTCGCAGATGGAGTAGCGTTTGAAAGGGGTTGGTTGTTTCGCCCTAGAATGGTTTCACTGGAGAGAGAGGAGGGGGATCGTCTGTTGCTTTTGTGAGAAATTGTACGTAGATGTCAACCTTGATGGCAAAGAAACAGAAGGGAAACTAAGGCTTTTCACTTTTGGCCTATTAGTTTCCACAATAAACACACGGGATTGGTTACCAAAAGCATTTTTTTATCGTTCCTATTTTTTCTTTGTTTTGGGGGGTTGGTGGGGGGGGGGGGGGGGGGGGACACCAGGGAAAAACTTCACGAAATGACACCTTCAAAACTGAAACTGAAGCCAAATTATTCACTAAAATAGAGATTATATAAACATGTACAATTTAGTGAAAATGATACCTGCCCAACGACTTATCTAAGAACAAAGGAGCACAATATGATCCTTTCATCCTTCCAAAAACTATTCTAGGCCAATTGTACTGCTGACATGGCTTGTAGTCTGTTGACTTATTTCTGAGTTAGGTATTTCGTAATTTTGCATCTGTATCAGAAGAAGATGGGAGGTGCCTTATGTCTTTAAAAAAAAATTCACCTGCTACAAAATGTTCATAATTAACAATGAATACGTAAAGGAACTAAATAATCCTCAGTATTGGCAATCAGAAGAAGATTCCTTTCAATAAAGACCATTTAAATCAATTATGTCGCATTTAATCGGAAAAGGGATGAACAAGAGAGTCATCCCAGAAATAACTGTTAATCAAGGAAAATATTAGACGTAAGGGCCATACCTTATATAGATAGGAACTAGTCCTTTTACTTTTGGGAGAGTCTTCATATGTTCCAGGACCTTCATTGATTCCAAACTGTACTTTGAATCACCGGTAAGAAAACTAAGATAATTGAACTCAAGTTGTAAAGTTGAAACTTCTGAAGTGCTACTCAGTCCACCGGGAGCAGGCTGTGCTGACTGATCACGTAGGATGACGTCACTGAAGGGAATTGCAGTTGGACTTGATGTAAAAGCAGTCAGAAGACGATCAGCCAAGCTCCTAGCATTTTCCAGATAGATGTTTGGCATGGGCCCTTTGTGTGTTTGAGTTCCTCCTTGTTCTCCCCCACTTAGATGATAAGCACTTAAAAGGCCACCCAGAATTCGAATGGTAGTTTCAAATAAATTAACTTGACCTTTCTGGTTTATCCTCTCTGGCAGATGTGTTTCAACCCATGAACCTGCTTCAGAGACGACTTCATCCAGTCCCATTATCATGGCTGTGTCTAGAGCATCCACAACAGTAGCACCTAAACCTCCTAAACCATCCATTCCTCGCTGGCTTAGTGGCATAAGCTCATCAAAACCCATCGCATGATTCTTATAGCCAGACCATGCATGACTAAATGCCTTTTTAACACTGTGTTGCCGATCTATCCATTTAGACCCTGTGTTTAGCTTCCCAGGTACATGAACAGATTTGTTAACGTTACCTATTTCATCAGGTGATAATCGAGGAGGAAGCCTTGGTGGTTTTCTCCAAAATCTTCTCAATCTGCTGGTGCCATCCGTGATGAGCTCATCTCCATCTTTTAATCTATTGCTATCTTTCTCTTGACCCCCGGAAATAGAATGTGTAGTACTTGTATGAGTTAGCATAAGATATCCTAACCCACAAAGCAATAATAACACTAGAAACTTCCCCATACTACACTTTGCACAATCACGCTTCATGGTACTATTGACCAGAGTCTGACTAATCACCTGCAGGAAACAACACATGGAAACCTGAAAATAAACATGATGCATAATATACATGACCATGTGAGTAAGATACACAATAGCAGATGCTGGTGAAGTTTTGAGCCTTTGCAGAGCAAAAAGAAAACTTAGATAACTAACAGAAGCGTGAAGGCTGTATCATGTAATCTGAACTCTTCGTAAATGCCAAAGCGACAATAAACATGAGCCACACTATCCTCAAATGGCAACTTGATCATCAAAATCCTATATAGCAATAAACTAGTAACTACCCTTAGGAGAAAGATCAAACCGTGAACGTGCTTCTGCACATCATATTCATTTTTGGCTTAGGGATCCTTTTTCCCTGGCCCGGGTGATAAAATCATCTATCGAATTGTCGAAAACTTTCTGTAATAGAGATAGTTTTAGTGGTTTGGAGTAGCAGCCGAGTGCTGGTTCTTATATGCGAAGATGTGCGGAAAGGTTGGGAATCTCTGATACCTTTGATAATCTGGCGTTTCTGGCTAAGATCATTGCTCTCCTGCTAGCAGCTCTTTATTAAGTACTTCAAATTGTTTGAACACAACTGCAGTGTGAACCCATCCTATTGTCGTAGTAATGAGTTCTGATGGTCCTTATCTATGGGTGGGACAAGTCCCTGCATTTTGTGCGAAAGGTCTGCACAAATATAATGCAGCTGGCTTCAAATCCTAATGAAGTCAAATCTTGTCATTTGACATCAGAGTTCACACAAAGGCGTTTAGTGGGACATTTTGGCCCACGGACTGGTATACGCTGCAGATCTAAGCTCTAGACAGGAGATAGAGAGCTAGGGAAGGAGGAGTGATGTAATTTAACAGGGTTCTTTTCGGTCTTCGCTCTGGTCAAACAGATGTGGAACAACAAGAGAGTTTATAAATGAGAAACTCCTCTTCTAGGATCCTGGATAACCCCACTTTGGATCACAGTCACATCATTCCTCTGGGAGAACACAATGTTCAAGATATTGGAATGTCATGGGGTTTTGGCACCCGTGAGGTAATCAAGTAAAGACCTCTTAGCTCCCTCAGGGGCTTGTAGTCATAGGACACTGAGTGGAGGAGCTTGCAGAGGCAAAAGATCGAAGAGTTTAGGAAAGATAATGACATCTTTTCATGCACATGAGGCGCGTGATTTGACGGTTAAAGGCTCTGTTATATGCAAATTTCATCTCTATATACATGTATTGTGTTGGGCTGGATAAAGGCCAACAGTATGGTTGGTGGTATCTTGCAGTAAGATACAAAACAAAATGGATGCAAAAAGATAAAGTACGTTTATCGAATTGACGCAATATTGCATATATCCGATGCGCTTTTGATGTTATTATCTTCTGGCTTCTGTACAAAATTTATTTCATCTTAGGGCAATTTGTATTTGCGTAGTGCTTGAAAAACTTCCATGAAATATGTTTATTACATGTATAGATGTTAATTTCTCTTGAAAAAGTTGAACCATGTCTTACTGAAAGATATAGTACCAGACAGGGATGTTGAATTTTGACCACGACTATTATCTTGATTTGACAGCCCAACTTTTATACCTTTCAGATTTCCCTTCTGACTCCTGAGCGAGAGTCTTCTTCAGAATGAAGGGTCAATCCTCTCTCGATAACCGGGGAAGGAAAATAGGTCGTTCAAGGAAGCAGCATCTCTACCCACTTTCTTCAGTTGATACACACACACGATTACAAAGTGAGAGTAATATTGCTGGCAGTGGCTGTGGCACAGGTGTAAAAACAGGTGGAGGAGCCGGTAGTGGGGCATGTTATTTGCGGATAATATAGTTCAATTGATGCGACTAGAGTATGAAAAAATGTTGTGGAGAGTAGTACTTTAAAATCAAAGACTTTAAGTTATGCAGGCTAAAGAGTACTTGGAAAGCGATTTTGATGAAACTAGGAAGATGGGGAGGAAGTAAGAAATAAATATGGATGATCAACAAGTTTGTAAGAAAGATACCTTTATGCATCTTCAACCAACAATGCACAAGGAGGGAAAGATTGACGAGGATGTAACCTACAGGATAATAGCAGGTCGGCTAAAGTGGAGGTCTGCTTATTGGGTATTTCTGGGGTGTTGTGTGGTCGTAATATTACTCTCGAGTTGAAAGAAGAAGATTTATAGGAAAGTGGCAACACCACAAAGTTGTATGTTCTAGAATGTTGTGCAGCCACACAATGAAGAACAGAAGAAGAAATGAGAATATTGGCAACAGCATGGGCACCGATTAAGGAAAATATGGGGAGTATCTCTTGATATGGTTTGGTCATATCCAAAGTATATCTTTGATGCCCCTGTAAGAAGAAGCAATTGGTCCCAAGTTGATGGGTACGACGAGGCAGGGGTAGATTAAGGATAACTTGGGGAGAAGTATTGATATAAGACTTTACTGCTAGAAATTTCTCAAAAAAAATAGGACTGAGATAAGGGGATGAAAGAAAGAGATTCATGCAGCCAACCCCAACTAGTTTGAGACAAAGGCTTAGATGATGATGACTATGATAACCAAATGCATACACGCTTCACATACAAGTATAACAGCCAATTCATAATATCCATCAAAGCCACCCATCTCAGTGTGGTGAACAGATGTACACAGTATCTCCCATAAGTTTTAGATCAAAGTGCATCCAGACTTCACGGACACAGGTTCAAGTGACCATCAATTCAATGAGATGATTGAGGTCTTGAGTGGTTAGGTGGGTTGATCTAGTAATTTGGGTAAATTACACACAGCACCCCTGAGGTTTGCCCTAAACTACACACGGCTCCGCCTATCTTTTTTATTAGACTCCACTCCCTAACTCTCAATTTTTCTGACGGTGTTAACATTTTGAAGCAAACAGACATTTTTGCCCTCACAAATTTGATTTGGTCTTTTATTTTTCCTTCTTCATCTCCCTCTTTCTACCACGTTTTGAACCCTTGACTTTGGGGATAGAGCAACAATGTGTAACCTACCAAGGAGCAAGGTACCCGGTTTGTTGATTGATGGTCGTTGGTGGTGGTGGGTGTGACGGGATGGCCATGGGTGGGCTGGATTTAGATATGGATGGGCCTGCCGTGGTGGGTCGTGGCGGGGTAGTGTGGTGGCCAATGGTGGGTCTGTTGACTCGAGACCGGATGCGTGGGTAGTCGTGGTGCCCCTTGGGTTTTTGTGATTGGTGGTCATGGGCGGTTGTGGGTGTGCTGGGATGGTCGTGGGTGGCCCAGATTTATGTGTGGGTGTGCCAGCGGTGGTCGGTCGTGGCGGGCAGTGTGGTCTCTCGCTCTCTCTCTCTCTCTCTCTCTCTCTCTCACACACACACACAAAAAGGGTGTTACCGGGTAGGGTGTTGCCGGGTGGTGGGTCATAGTGGTTTGCGGTGGTAACCTGTCAGTATGTGTTGGTGGGTATCGTTTGGTGGCCGCAGGGTGTTGCCGGGTGGTGGGTCGTGGTGTTGGCCTATTGGCGGGGGTGTTGGTGGGTTCCGATTGGCGGCCGGAGGGTGTTGCCAGCGTAGGCTTGGTGGCCTTGGTGCTAATTCTGGTGGAATTGATTGTGTTGGCAGCAATGTTGTTGGGTTAGGTTGATAATAGGGCTTGCAATGTGAATTGTTCCTGTAATATTTGTTGTACTATTTGAATTGTTGGTTGTACAACATGCATTGTTAGTTGTACAATTTAAATTCTTGAATGTTAAAAAACCCAAAAAGATAAGCTTGATTTTGACTAATAAAGGGAGGGTAGTTTGGGTATAAAGAAAGCAAAAATGATTTCTCAGGGAATCTCCAAACGGAATTAGCATTCCCGTCAGATTTATGTAACTCTATGAAATGCGGGTACAAACCTTAGGGAGCGGTGTAATAAGAAAATAGGAGCGGAGCCGTGTGTAGTTTAGGGCAAACCTAAGGGGTGCCGTGTGTAATTTACCCTAATAATTTCTACCAAACCTTTTAATTTTTCTTTCTTGTTTTGGGTGGGTGGGTTGGAGGGGACTCATTCACTTCTAGGTGATGCAGAGTAGCTGCATGAGATTTACGGGTAATGGAGCACCATGAATTCTCATAGAACTTCAATGTTATGCAAAATATGATTTCCAGCCCAAAAAAGCATAAATCAGCATTTTGTTGATATTGTATAATGCACATGTATGGTCTATGCATTATTTTCTTTTTTCATATGCAACCACATTGTCCATAAGTCATGCACATTAATTTGAGTCTTAGTAGCAGGAAACTCCTCATATGATGACGCTTCTTTTTCGGAAACTCGCTTGTATGTTGTTGCTGACTACCCTCGAGAAAAAAGAGTTTGTCAATCAATGCGCTCTCTCTCTCTCACACACAAAAAATAATTGGTAATACTCTTTACACATTTATTTATTCAAGCTGCTCCCAACCTTAGATTCTTCCAGGTGCTTACGCTTCCCCGCCCCCATTCCCGCTCCCGCCCCCGCCCCCGCCCCAGCTGCCACTCCCGCTTTGTGCAACTAGATTTGAGAATGTGCATCAATTACAAAGGAAATTCCCTTTATCACATTTAAAGTAATGACATAAGCCTCTTTATAGGGTATTAATCCAGGAGTTATA